>JAZGLO010006728.1:1262500-1447500 GCA_036873155.1 Biomphalaria sudanica | reverse complement strand
TATTTGTCTATCAGTCGAGTAACAGTGAGTGTACCAAAGTGGCTGATAAAAGGCCAAGAAGGTCAAGGACTCAAAGCAGATCCCGTTCAAAAACCAAGAGAAAACGTGACCATAAATCAAGGTCGTCAAAAGAATCTTCTTGTTCGAATGTAAGTTTTTCTTAACAACTGTTTCCGTTCAACGGCATTGCATCTAGTCCTTCTAGTCTATTCGGTGAGGTAGGAAAAGGGTAGTGCGGCGGAATTATCGTCTACACTTTGCAGACATTACCAGATCTTAGTAAGCGGGCGAAATTTTAGTGTAGCCCCTGTCCTCTCAAAGCTTCAGTATCAATGCAGTTAGGCCTAATACTAGGACTAGATCTCAAGTCATGTTTGTGAAGAAAGAACCAGAGATGTCTCTACATTACATCCACATTTCCCTTCGTTTCTTATATAGACATAATATGTTGGCAATGTGGAAGTTCCATTGACGAGTGAGGCTACACAATCTGTACTGTCATCGGGCCCTGCATAAACCTTCTTCCTTGTGAGATACATTTCAGACCAGAACATTTCTTTAAGCAGTCCTGGTGCGATACATTTCAGACCAGAACATTTCTTTAAGCAGTCCTTGTGAGATACATTTCAGACCAGAACATTTCTTTAAGCAGTCCTTGTGAGATACATTTCAGACCAGAAAATTTCTTTAAGCAGTCCTGAAGCGATACATTTCAGACCAGAACATTTCTTTAAGCAGTCCTGGCGCAATACATTTCAGACCAGAACATTTCCTTAAGCAGTCCTTGTACGATACATTTCAGACTAGAACATTTCTTTAAGCAGTCCTGGTGCGATACATTTCAGGCCATAACATTTCTTTAAGCAGTCCTTGTGAGATACATTTCAGACCAGAACATTTCTTTAAGCAGTCCTGGTGCGATACATTTCAGACCAGAACATTTCTTTAAGCAGTCCTGGTGCGATACATTTCATACCAGAACATTTCTTTAAGCAGTCCTGGTGCGATACATTTCAGACCAGAACATTTCTTTAAGCAATCCTTGTACGATACATTTCAAACCAGAACATTTCTTTAAGCAGTCCTTGTGAGATACATTTCATACCAGAACATTTCTTTTGCAGTCCTGGTGCGATACATTTCAGACTAGAACATTTCTTTAAGCAGTCCTGGTGCGATACATTTCATACCAGAACATTTCTTTAAGCAGTCCTTGTGAGATACATTTCAGACCAGAACATTTCTTTAAGCAGTCCTTGTACGATACATTTTAGACCAGAACATTTCTTAAAGCAGTCCTTGTGAGATACATTTCAGACCAGAACATTTCTTTAAGCAGTCCTTGTGAGATACATTTCAGACCAGAACATTTCTTTAAGCAGTCCTGGTGCGATACATTTCAGGCCAGAACATTTCTTTAAGCAGTCCTGGTGCAATACATTTCAAACCAAAACATTTCTTTAAGCAGTACACTGGGGTTTTGTACCCATACATTCTTGTCATTCAAGCATCTCTCTACTGAGTCTATTCCTAGGATCTTTTCGCAAAGATAGTTTTGCGCTTTAACACATAAACATACTAATTATTGTCCATTCATTTGATATTTTAATCAATTTAACATTCAAATTTGTTTTTCTAAAGCATTTTTAATACATTCGTTCGCTGTTCGCTAAAGTAGCGTTGCCGTGTTGAGATAGGCCAATATTCATTCATGAAAAAGGTCACGCATGCGCAACACAGAATGAACTCTATAAAAGCCAATTTTTAACTCTAGATTAGTGTAGGTTTAGATCTATGTCTACCTCAAGATCTACTTTATACTTTAACACATGAACATACAAAATTAAGTCTATTCATCTCAAATTTTAATCAAATATATGTAGGCCTACAATCAAATGTTTGAATTTTTTTTTTAAATGGATTTAAGTCTATTAGCTATTTTTATTTGATAGCTTCATTCACACTATTTTTACATTGACACATTCGCTTTATTTATTACATTATTATTTACATTATTATTTAATTGTGACCACGTCGCGCAAATAAAGACCCGCGGGTCGCGGGTAACATATGTCTAGTTTATTTATACAAATGTCATTAATGAGAAAGACTTGAAGAAAGAGAAATATCTTTATTTTGACCTTTATGAACTCATGTGGTATCGTCATTCCTCTTACAAGTTCTTTGTGCTGTCATAGATGAAACTTGCAAAGCCTTTCCTGACTAATAGTAGTTTTCAAAGATTTGTAAAAGCTCCTTTAAAATGAGATTGTAATTGCCAAATATTAGATGAAACAAAAAACGAAATTAAATATTTGGGTGAATTTCTGTCAAGATATTTACTTTGAGGTATTGTTGTTGCCATAGCAGGACAACGCCATTGCGGCATGAAATAGTGTAGACATATTTTAAACAATTAATTTAATGACGCCTTTCAAAATATAAATAGGCCTACCGGTTTGTGTTTTGTTTCCATGACGTATGTCTACAAATTGTTGAAGATTTTGAAAATGTTTGTTTGTGACGTTTACTTGACGCAATGTTTCTGGTTTCTCCGTTTTACTTGTTTTAGTTATTCCTCCTGGAACCTGAAAATAGCAGAGTTTATTTTAAAAAAAGATTACAAAGAGAGTTTGCGTTATCAAACAAACTCAGAGACGGCCCCACTGGTTTCGCCAATGCACAAGGATTATTCAGAAATGGTTTTGTTTTGATTCTTTCAAGTAGACAAAATTTTCAAAGAATCCTTTGGCGTCGTTTTTCCACTTCAAAAGAAACTGTGCAACCTATTATCGAAAATGAGACTTCTGGTACTTTTGGCAAGAAAATTAAATGTATTATAAGTCAGATTTCAAACAAATCATTTGGCGTTGTTTTTAAATTGTGAAAAATAACATTTCTGGCTCATATTTCATTTTATTTTTTTCTCCAGAAGGTGAAATCAGCTTTTCAATAGCTTTTAGATCTAAATGTGAGACAGACGAAACAAAAGACAGCGGTTTTTTATTTTACGGGTTATGGGGGCCGTTAAAATAGCCCCTTGTGTACACTGATGGCATGCTATTGCACGAACTAATGTGCAGTAAAATTTGTACCTTAAAAAGGGACTATCTTTAAGATCTAGTCTTACAATAAATTTGGGGCGTATGGAATTATTGTTTTTGTATAGCGCAACTGTCATGCTAAGTGCTCTATGGTCCATCGTCACTCGTGGACCAGTTGTGTGTGTGGGGGGGGGGGGTACATTGGAGAGGGTTTCTGTATTGCCATAACACAGTGGCGTACCTAAGGGGGGGGGAGGGAGGGAAATTTTAAATCCCCCCGGGCCCCCACCTGGAGGGGGGGCCCAAATGGGTGTCCGAAATTTATTTGTAAATACATACATTAATATATTTGATTGACAAATAGTGTCAACGGGTGTCTTTTTTTTTCAACATTTATGGATTAAATTTATCACAAAGACTAAACCTAGATCTAGGTCTATCAGTACGTTGACTTTGTTGACATTTTAAAAATATTTTTTTCCACAGAGATCAAATTTTTTATTAAAGTTAGTTTTACATTTTAAACTTTGTTGCCATGAATAAAACTGCATGATATACAGCGAATTCCAGGTATCTTGTTACCTTTACTAATAATAGATCTAAATGGCGAGTATTTTATGGCTACACTAATTAACCTTGAAATAAAATTTACAGAATCTAGTATAACAGATCTAAAAGTTATTCTTAATAATGCTAGAATAGTCCATTATTCGGGTGTGGCGTCTACAATTTCAGAATTAAACTTCACACTCAAGTTATTACCCCTTTATTCATCTTTCCTCAATCCAATGGAAACTCTCTTTTTATTTCCATCTAATCCTTTTGCTTTCGCACAAAACATATAGAACAAACAATGACGTAATATCATATAATATTAGCACATCATTCCTTTTGAAGTTATTAAGAGTGATATCTACTAGCAGGGCCGGCCCTAGCATTTGCGGGTCCCTATGCGAAAGGGATCGCGCGGGGCCTAGTCTGGGTAGGCATAATGTCAAAATTATTATTTTTTACTTAGAAAATAGGCCTATTTTCGTCTTTGCAATAAATTTTTATCAAATGAAAGCTCGCAATGCCACTTTTTATTTATTGGTACTCCAAAATGTCAATTTCGTCTATTCTTCAGGAGATTTGAATAAATTCATAAAAAAAGTTCAGGACTTTATCGTATATTTTGCCTTTTCATGAGATTTCCTGGAGGCCCAGGAAAATCAGGAGGTCGCGAAAACCCTGTTATTTTATATACGTTTAATGGTTTAATTTAATAATTTACACTTAGAATTAGCGCGGGGCCTATGAAAGCGCGGGGCCCACTGCGACCACATAGGCTGCAATGGCCTAAGGCCGGCCTTGTCTACTAGGAACTTTAACAATTCGTCCACTTCTGGTTGTCTTGACTGGCACAACAAGTTCTCTAGACGTTGGTCTATAACTGTCTGTTTCGTTTGTTCCAGCAGTTTGCAGTTCATTGTCTTCATCGGTATCATAGTACCCAGAGATCGGTACGTGACGTTTTGGCGCCGCCGTTTTGGCGACGGGACATTTTGGCGCGAGATATCATTTGACGATAATTTAATAAGCACGTAGCTTTTATAACAATGTTTATTTTACTCTAGCTTAATATTGTATGTAT
Source organism: Biomphalaria sudanica (assembly GCA_036873155.1). Taxonomy (NCBI): domain Eukaryota; kingdom Metazoa; phylum Mollusca; class Gastropoda; family Planorbidae; genus Biomphalaria; species Biomphalaria sudanica. The sequence goes on along the minus strand of JAZGLO010006728.1, from coordinate 1,442,823 downwards.
AGTAGGAATTCTAACACCGTTCAGCGAATTGTTGTTTTTTTAATTATAAAGGTTTTGCTTATTTCATGAATATAGGCCTATAATAAGTCAGATTTCTGATTGTAATGACATGCTATATTTGAGTTCTGCTAATCGCACTGGATGACATTTTTGGATTTCTTTCCAAAACATTTTTTTTTATTTGACATTAGTGTAATATACGAACTAGCTAAGTGTCCCACTTTAATATCATCGTTTCATTTTGTTTTTGATTTTTGTTTTTAATTTTAAAGTAATATCTTAAAAAACGTTTTTGAAATAAAAGTGTGCCTCTTAATAGACACATATACACAAGCCAAAATGTTTATTAAAGAAAATGATGTGAAAAACAAACACACATTTACATTTAGTACACTCATGCAAAACAAAGATATGAATAATTCTTTTAAAAGAAATAATACAATAAACGTACATAATGTATTTCGCGCCAAAACGGCTCGCGCCATAACAACCTTCGCGCCAAAACGGCGGGGCCAAAACGGCGGCGCCAAAACGTCCTGCTTCGCCCAGAGATGTCTTCATCGAAACTCTTATTCAAAAAGCGTTGATGTTTTTCCATCGTTTGTCTTTATGATGTAAGATCTGGGTGCTGAATGTTTTTTTTTTATGATAACTGCTTTCTGCCATGTTTGACCTAGACGTACTCTCCGACAGAGTAATCTTTAGGTAGTCTTGCTTTTACATCGTATTTCACTTTGCTTCTCATCTGTCGTTCGTTGAGTAATGTCTCTGCATTTTCAGCTACCGATGGTTTCAATAGTTTGGGATCAGTTGGAATGATTCCCTGAGTCTTCTGCTGGTCAGCATTTGTGATGGTGAATACGGCAGTCCACTTATCGGAGTATTTCTATACTCGAGCATAACGAGATATGGATGTTTCCCACTTTTGTATGCTCTGAATCCTATTGCTTGCGCATAAAAACATAAACAACCAACAATGACGTAATATCATATAATATTAGCACAGAATCTTCTTCATGCAGTGGAAAATTAAGAATTTTTTGCCTATCTGGAATTCTGGTCAAAGCTCCTGTGCCCAATTAATATAGTTCAGAAGAAACTACAAAAGTCTGGACTGCATATACGGAAAGCTGCTAAAGAAATTAGTACCCTTTCAAGCTTTCTTCAAAATGATGAGAAACTGACAAAAACCCAATCCATCGAAAAAGCAAAAGAAGGTAGACTTGATGGAAAGTTGAGTTCTAATGTAGTACTGTCAATAGAACTGCCATTCAAATGTGTTGCGACAGAAGTGCTGGACAGATTTCATATGGAGATGAAGGGCAGATTCCAAAGGTTGGAAAGAAAATGGATACCTTTGGGTTTCTTCTTGAACCAAGACACCTGTTAGATGAAGACACGCTTATGACAAACTGTGCTATTTTTCCTGTTTGTATGATGAAATAAATGGAAAATCGCTTTTTCAATGATGTCATTGATGCACGAGCACTTTTCATCAACAAACCTGTAATACAATCACCAATAGACATATTGAGGAAACAGGCTTCATATGGGAATTACGTGTGCTCAAAGTATAGATGTAGTTGATGTTATAGATGTCTTTGCTGCACAGAATTATTATTATAGCTTTTATATTTCTTCTGAATGCACGACGTGAAGCGATATCAATTTAGATTTTTCACTTGTGCATTATTTAACTAATTAACAACGGTATTATTCATTAAAAGAGTCTTGATGATTACTTTTTGTTAAGTTTACTGATTTACTGAACCAATTTGATTTGGGGCTTTTATATATTTTTGCGCTCATTATCTCATGTCATATGTCGAATGTCAAAATGCAAGGGGCCCCCAAAGAGGTCAATCCCCCCGGGCCCCCAAATCCCTAGTTACGCCCCTGCGGCATAACAACAAGCAATTAGAAATGTATGGATTTGAACTCGAACCCCCCCTCCCCCCAAGTGGTGTTTGCCCCTCAGCCTGAAAGGTTCTTTTTTTACAAAACTTATATCAACTATTTATTATCAACTCTGTCTGTCTGTCCATCGGAAATATTGGTCTATTGACTCTATTCTAATGTTTAAATTTAAATCTCGGTATTGTACACATTTTAACCAAAGTTTTTTTTTAAATACAATTCCTATTCGAGAAAGATATTGCGAACATCTGAATCTGAATGAAATTTAATTATTTCATTGTTTTTAAAATTAATGTAAACTATAGCACAACGCCATTGTGGAAACAAGAATACTATTTCTCTGGTCAAGAGGTACGCGTGTCGCGAGGTAATTAAAAAGTAATGTCGTTTATAATTGAAGGTCACGTTTTCATTATGAAGCAACCCAAAAGAAATGGATCTCGAATGTTAAGAAATGATGTGATGATTTGTTACAGCAGGTTTTGACTTGACTTCTGGAAGAAATTGTAAAACTCCATCGCGTCATTTGTAACAATGTTCTATTGCCAAATCTACGCATTGGATGAGTTTCCCTTGTGCAAACCTATTGAAACGTTTTCTGTTTGTGTGCACTAGGAGATATATAGGTTTTGTGGACTAGAAGATATATAGGTTTCAATCCTTGTTTATTAATTGCTTTGTGTGTGGACTAGAAGATATATAGGTTTCAATCCTTGTTTATTAATTGCTTTGTGTGTGGACTAGAAGATATATAGGTTTCAATCCTTGTTTGTTAATGGCTATGTGTGAACTAGAAGTCTTAGGGTTTTACTATCATTAAAAGCGGCCCATAAGCGGCGGAATTACGCATCTATATTGTGCCGGCCCACCATATAGCCCCCGATTACTTTCTAACATCTAATTCAATCAACCTGTTTCCCTTGCATATACCATTTCAGCACTTTACTAAACTAGTATCATTGAACCTGAACTTTGACGACTTTGAGTGAAAGTTAAAGTAAAAAAAAGTTCCCGTTAGAGATCTTGCTATCTATAGGGCAAATAAAGTAAGCTCATCTGTTTCTGGCTGGGCCCACTGTCAATGAGGGTGTCATGTGGCCAGCACAACTAATGTCAGGTACCCATTAGAGCTGGGTGGACTCAGAGGCGCCCTCAAGATCCCGAAATTAAAAATGCCAGTCCTCACCAGTATTCGAACCCGGGACCCCGGTTCGGAAGCCGAGCGATTTACCACTTAACCACCTCGCCTCCAAGTGAAATATGTGAACTCTAATTACCGGCACAAAATCTTTTATTTCAATTCGGTGTTGTCATTTCTTTCAGAATAATGTCCATGTTGTGTTTTTTTTTTAGAATAATGTCCATGTTGTTATTTCTTTCAGAATAATGTCCATGTTGTTATTTCTTTTAAAATAATGTCCATGTTGTCATTTCTTTCAGAATAATGTCCATGTTGTCTTTTTTTTTAAATAATGTCCATGTTGTTATTTCTTTCAGAATAATGTCCATGTTGTTATTTCTTTCAGAATAATGTCCATGTTGTCATTTCTTTCAGAATAATGTCCATGTTGTTATTTCTTTCAGAATAATGTCCATGTTGTTATTTCTTTTAAAATAATGTCCATGTTGTCATTTCTTTCAGAATAATGTCCATGTTGTCTTTTTTTTAGAATAATGTCCATGTTGTTATTTCTTTCAGAATAATGTCCATGTTGTTATTTCTTTCAGAATAATGTCCATGTTGTTATTTCTTTCAGAATAATGTCCATGTTGTTATTTCTTTCAGAATAATGTCCATGTTGTTATTTCTTTTCAGCACAATATCACCGTGACCTTCTCCTCACATTTCCGTGCCACACCCTGCCCCAGTGAAAATTGTTGTCACACTAGACGTGTAGCCAGCCCGTCCACAAGTATATCTAGGTCAAACTCATCAAAGTCATCTGTTCGAAGTCGTGTTTCTTGGAAAGATAGCAGGTAAAATGCAAGGAGCTCAATAAGTCAATGTTATTACCAACATAGCAGTTTGTTCCCGACAGCGCATACCCCATGAAAAGACTTGCGGCCACCTTGCTTTAGTTGAAGGCAATGGGAGCAAACTATTGTTTAGTCTTTTGGACTTTTGGTTGCCATGAAAACAAAAGGAAAGTCGAGTTTTATCAAAACTTGTATATGCCTAAACCCCTTTAAGGATCGTGCCCTCCTTCCGACAGGTTTTAGTATGAATTGTGAAAATGTCCAGCTTTTAATCTGAGTTTACTGGTATTGTATTTTATCTGGTCGTGTGGTATGCGCTGTGATCCCTTGCTGTCCTGAACTAGGACGTAATGATTTCTTAGAATTTCTGAAGAAAAGTCTGAATCGAATTGAATCCATTTAATATTCTGTTCAATTAGACAGTCATAAATATCAAGGCGCGGCTGAACTAAAGACGCTCTCCATAGAGACAGTTTTCTACAAGTGTCTTGCAAGTAGGAGAGTGATCAACTATTGCGAAGAGTTATTTCCGTCTGAGAAACACAGTGATGCTTTCCATTGGATCAATGTAGTTTATAATTAAATCGCCTTTTGTTGACACTTGATTTGGAAGATCATCTTTACGTTCTTTAAGCAAAAAAACTAAAACTAAAACAACAGTAAAACCTAACTGCGTGAAATGTGAGGGGGGGGGCTACTAAAGGAAGCTTCAAGGACATGAAAAGAGGGGAATTGAGACGGACCAATAGATCAAATAAACAATTGAGACAGACCAATAGATCAAATAAACAATAGAGACAGACCTATAGATCAAATAAACAATAGAGACAGACCAATAGATCAAATAAACAATAGAGACAGACCTATAGATCAAATAAACAATTGAGGCAGACCAATAGATCAAATAAACAATTGAGGCAGACCAATAGATCAAATAAACAATTGAGACAGACCAATAGATCAAATAAACAATTGAGACAGACCAATAGATCAAATAAACAATTGAGACAGACCAATAGATCAAATAAACAATTTAGACAGACCAATAGATCAAATAAACAATAGAGACAGACCAAAAGATCAAATAAACAATTGAGACAGACCAATAGATCAAATAAACAATTGAGACGGACCAATAGATCAAATAAACAATTGAGACGGACCAATAGATCAAATAAACAATTGAGACGGACCAATAGATCAAATAAACAATTGAGACAGACCACAAGATAAAATAAACAATTGAGATGGACCAATAGATCAAATAAACAATTGAGACGGACCAATAGATCAAATAAACAATTGAGGCAGACCAATAGATCAAATAAACAATTGAGGCAGACCAATAGATCAAATAAACAATTGAGGCAGACCAATAGATCAAATAAACAATTGAGGCAGACCAATAGAACAAATAAACAATTGAGACAGACCAATAGAACAAATAAACAATTGAGGCGGACCAATAGATCAAATAAACAATTGAGGCAGACCAATTGATCAAATAAACAATTGAGACAAACCAATAGATCAAATAAACAATTGAGGCAGACCAATAGAACAAATAAACAATTGAGACAGACCAATAGAACAAATAAACAATTGAGACAGACCAATAGAACAAATAAACAATTGAGGCAGACCAATAGATCAAATAAACAATTGAGGCATACCAATAGATCAAATAAACAATTGAGACAGACCAATAAATCAAATAAACAATTGAGGCAGACCAATAGATCAAATAAACAATTGAGACAGACCAATAGATCAAATAAACAATTGAGGCAGACCAATAGATCAAATAAACAATTGAGACAGACCAATAGATCAAATAAACAATTGAGACAGACCAATAGATCAAATAAACAATTGAGACAGACCAATAGATCAAATAAACAATTGAGGCAGACCAATAGATCAAATAAACAATTGAGACAGACCAATAGATCAAATAAACAATAGAGACAGACCGATAGATCAAATAAACAAATGAGGCAGACCAATAGATCAAATAAACAATTGAGACAGACCAATAGATCAAATAAACAATTGAGACAGACCAATAGATCAAATAAACAATTGAGACAGACCAATAGATCAAATAAACAATTGAGGCAGACCAATAGATCAAATAAACAATTGAGGCAGACCAATAAATCAAATAAACAATTGAGGCAGACCAATAAATCAAATAAACAATTGAGGCAGACCAATAGATCAAATAAACAATTGAGACAGACCAATAGATCAAATAAACAATTGAGACAGACCAATAGATCAAATAAACAATTGAGGCAGACCAATAGATCAAATAAACAATTGAGGCAGACCAATAGATCAAATAAACAATTGAGACAGACCAATAAATTAAATAAACAATTGAGGCAGACCAATAGATCAAATAAACAATTGGGGCAGACCAATAGATCAAATAAACAATTGAGACAGACCAATAGATCAAATAAACAATTGAGACAGACCAATAGATCAAATAAACAATTGAGACAGACCAATAGATCAAATAAACAATTGAGACAGACCAATAGATCAAATAAACAATTGAGACAGACCAATAGATCAAATAAACAATTGAGGCAGACCAATAGATCAAATAAACAATTGAGGCATACCAATAGATCAAATAAACAATTGAGGCAGACCAATAGATCAAATAAACAATTGAGGCAGACCAATAGATCAAAAAAACAATTGAGGCAGACCAATAGATCAAATAAACAATTGAGACAGACCAATAAATCAAATAAACAATTGAGGCAGACCAATAGATCAAATAAACAATTGAGACAGACCAATAGATCAAATAAACAATTGAGGCAGACCAATAGATCAAATAAACAATTGAGGCAGACCAATAGATCAAAAAAACAATTGAGACAGACCAATAAATCAAATAAACAATTGAGGCAGACCAATAGATCAAATAAACAATTGAGACAGACCAATAGAACAAATAAACAATTGAGGCAGACCAATAGATCAAAAAAACAATTGAGACAGACCAATAGAACAAATAAACAATTGAGGCAGACCAATAGATCAAATAAACAATTGAGACAGACCAATAAATCAAATAAACAATTGAGGCAGACCAATAGATCAAATAAACAATTGAGACAGACCAATAGATCAAATAAACAATTGAGGCAGACCAATAGATCAAATAAACAATTGAGGCAGACCAATAGATCAAAAAAACAATTGAGACAGACCAATAGATCAAATAAACAAATGAGGCAGACCAATAGATCAAATAAACAATTGAGACAGACCAATAAATCAAATAAACAATTGAGGCAGACCAATAGATCAAATAAACAATTGAGGCAGACCAATAGATCAAATAAACAATTGAGACAGACCAATAGATCAAATAAACAATTGAGACAGACCAATAGATCAAATAAACAATTGAGACAGACCAATAGATCAAATAAACAATTGAGACAGACCAATAGATCAAATAAACAATGTCAGTTGAGATCACTGCTGCCATCAAAAGTATCAGTTAATCCTCATATTAACTCTGCTTCATGATAGTTAAATGATGGCAACACAAGCATTCAGTGGTGTCTAACAAAACAGAGGATCAGGATTTAGCAGATGCCTCCTGTCACATCAACTACAACACGCTCAGATAAAACTTAACACGCTCAGATAAAACTAAACACGCTCAGATAAAACTAAACATGCTCAGATAAAACTTAACACTCTCAGATAAAACTAATCACGCTCAGATAAAACTAAACACGCTCAGATAAAACTTAACACGCTCAGATAAAACTAATCACGCTCAGATAAAACTAAACATGCTCAGATTAAACTTAACACGCTCAGATAAAACTAAACACGCTCAGATAAAACTAAACACGCTCAGATAAAACTAATCACGCTCAGATAAAACTAAACACGCTCAGATAAAACTAATCACGCTCTACATTGGAAGCATCATATACACAGACTAATTAGAAACCAACAACTTTGTCTACATCATTAGCAAGAAGGGGGAGCAGATGCAGATGTCACAAATCCAATCAACAAGGCTAGACATGCTTTTAATATTCTATGGCTGATCTGGCGGTCAAAAGCATTGTTTCCAAAGAGAAAAAAAGATCCGTATCTTCAAAACAAATGTGAAAGCAATTCTTTCATATGGTGCAGAGACTTGGAGAGTAACAAAAAGCAACACGGACAAGCCCCAAGCATTCACTAACCAATGTCTGCATCAATTCATTGATGTTAGATGGCCGAACACAATTTCAAACAATAGTCTGTAGGGACAAGCCCCAAGCATTCACTAACCAATGTCTGCATCAAATCATTGATGTTAGATGGCCGAACACAATTTCAAACAATAGTCAATAGGGAAAAAAACAGCGGACACCGCTAAAGCCAGAAATCAGACAACGCAAATGGGTTTGGATGGGGCATACATTGAAAAAACAACAAGCATTGCAAAACAGACTGGAACTCACAGGGGAAGGCTGGAAGTAAACGTGAGACCAAGAGGTAAAGACAGCAAGATGGACATGGACTCAGCTGAGGGAAATAGCCCAGAACACAGTAGGATGGCGATGTGCTGTTGTGGCCCTATGGGAGACAAAACGATAGTCTAGTCACTGTCTCTCTATAAAACAAAATGAATGACGACTAAACTTTTCACTGGTTCACGTGTGGTCATGTAGAAAGTTACAACTTGATCTGAGAATGGGAAGTGGAGGAAATAATGTGTACAAGATTCCACCCAGACAGACAGGGAGAGTTGATAAAAGCTTTGTAAAAACACAACTAGGGCAACAAGAAGTTCAACTCCAGGGCTAAATTCAAGAAATAGAAACACAAACTGCCTCAGACATTCAAGAGAGATCAACATAAACTGACTCAGACATTTTGAAAACGGACAAAATTCATCTAAATATTGTTTCTACTTAATGTCACTGTTAACTCTTCAAACTTCATCTGTTTGTTTCAGAGATAGTGATAGACCAGCACCAGTCTGCAGACCAGTAACAGATCACAATCACAGCAGAAGTAGAAGCGGACAGAAACGCTCCTCATCCACCATCTGTCAGAAATGTGGTGGTCGCAGAAGGCCTCCATCTTGCCACTGTAATGACTCAACGAGGAACCGAAAGTCATCAAGGAGTCGCAGCAGCAATCGTAACTCCTCACCTGTTCAAGGCAGTAGAAACAATCACGTACGCCGCTCCCGTAGTAGATCTAGGAGCAGGTGTTCCGTGAATAGATCCCGCAGTGGGAGAGTGAATGCCTCTGAATCTACCAGACATCACGACAAAAAGGGGGGAGGCCGATCGCCTTATTTTTGTTTAATAATGTAAACTGTTACAGAATACTCGAACAACAAGTATCCTATTGTGAGGGTCTAGACTGAAGTAGACTCCTGCATTCCTATTATAAACAGAGAATGCTGAATAAAGATTCAATACATCTTGTTTTGATGTCAGTTTGGCTAGATCTAAGTTCTTTCAGTTAGGTTGATTTTTCATCGTTTCGTTTGCTATGTAAATGTAGCTTAGGATTTGCTGCGCAGATAATGTTCGTTGGTTATCATAAAGAGAATCAGAAGAAATTAGTCATTGATAAGAGTCTGAGAATTAACGAATTAGGGACTTTGTATGCTGCTGGCTCTAGAGATAAACAGAAGCCAATTACGAAACTAAAGGGACTGAAAGTCATCTGAAGTGTAGGCCTTCATCTGTAACTTAGTTTAATAGATCTGAAATGAGCTTCTTGTGTAATTAGTTCTATAGATATGAGCTTTGCTTCTATAACTTTTTAAATGGCAATCAGTGAACATTCTGATAGGGACATGCTGGCCTAGTGACTTTGATCTAGAGTTTAGAATTTATTGACTACCAACAGGTTGAAAACTTAAGTTCAAATCTAGGCAAGAGTCACAACAGAAGTGATTTGGCATTTATCTTGATTTCTATTTTTTAATAGCTTATGTTCTCCTATTGCACAATGCTTAATGTGCTCTCCTTTAAATACCATTGGAGCAGTGTGTTCCGAAGAGTTGTCTGCGTTGATACTCAACATCATCTAACCCTAACCTTAAAGCTGCTGTGACAGCTCGCGTTCCCGGTCAGCAACTGTTCTTAGCAGGAGAGGCTCGGCCATACTTTGACTTTATCCAGCCAGCTTTTGTTTGGACGACGGTACCTTGAAGAATGACTTTTGATAGTGAGTCATGTCTTACAGTATGATCAAACCAGCTCAGCTTTCGTATCTTCACAGTCTTGAGTTTTTTGGTGTGTTTTTTTGCCATCCTGAGTGTTGACTTGTAAAAGTACAAACTCATTTGTCTTCTGTTCCTGGTATCTGATTCCCAAGCATTTTATCTAGCATTTACTCTCAAAGTCTTGGAGTCTTCTTTCAGCATTCAGTGTCCAACTCTGACAACCCTATAGAAGTACTGAGAACACTAGCGAAGAAAACAGTTTTAATTTGACTGGTAACCAGGCATTACCCTTCCAGATTGTCCACAATTTGGGCCCCGCGCCTGGCTTGGGCCCTGAAATTTACGTTTATCATCTCAGTATCAATTATGATTTGTCAAATGTTTTAAAGATGTAGGACTTAAGGGGTTAACATATTTATAGTATCGTACGATTGACGTTAATTAACCCACTGGCGCCTATTGCGATGTGTCCGGTGTGCAGGCCATTGGCGGATTCAGAACTTTTGAGGGTAAATCCTAACTCTATTTATAAACGCACAAACGCAGCATCTGCAAACGCATTCTCCTGCCAACTAAATCTTATTATTTATCCTATTAAAAAAAAACAGGTCAAATTAATTAAAACAAGTAACTTGGGGGCAAGGGCAGATAATGAAGTGTGAGTGACATTCATGGCACAAGAAGCGTAAGAATGTCTTTATTGGAGGTATCTATCGTGATATCTTCATATTAGGCGAGACTTCTCGTAGTTTGATCAGCATAAGAAAAGGCGACTAGGGAAATGATATTTGGGTTCAGAACTCAATCGTTACTCTTATACTTACCAATTTCTCAGAAATTCTAAATTTTCCAAAACAAAGTCTTTCTTTACATAATGAAGACAGAGTCATGCGCAATCACATAGACTCGCCATTTTTTGACTATTCTGTTTTCAGTCATGTTTTCGTCGGGAAAGGAGATGGGGGGGTAGAAATCATGTCAGAGTCCTCTCTCCACTTTATAATTATTGCAAATGATTGCATTTGATATTAAAGAGTATGGGTTGGGTGACTCAATATAACAATTTAATATATAGCATATATAACTTATATAAGTTTATCAGAAAAAGATATTAACCAAGCAGTCGATGACCTCTGGAATTTCATTAAAAACTATCTTAAAAACATTATAGAAAATCATATACCAACTATATACATTTGAAACAAAATAAATAAATGCTGGTTTATTAATAGATTAAAGAAGCTTTGTAAAAAGAAAGAAAACCTATATATGTATATATATATATATATATATATATATATATATATATATATATATATATAATTTAAAGAAACTAAGGCAGAAAGAGTTTATAAAAAGTATATAAAAATTAAACACCTAACCCAAAAATAAGCAGATAGCTGCAGAGTGAATACATAAACAATGTAATATCTAAAGATTACAACAAAAACCTATGGTCATATATTAAGTCTAAGAAAATGGAAACAACAGGAATAGCGCCATGAAAAGGAGAAGATAACTTGACACATAGTGATAATAAAACTAAAGCTAACATGCTAAATAAATACTTTGCATCAGCATTCTGAGCCACATGAGACAAAGAGAGATATAGAAGGAGATATAGAAGTACAAGAAAAGAAAATCCAAAAACTATTGGCAAACATCAAACCGAATAAAAAATCTGGACCTGATGGAATTTCAGCTAGATTACTCAAGGAACTAAGCTATGAGCTAGCACCAGTGTTCAAAATACTTTTTCAGGCATTTCTTAACCAGGGCAGAGTACCAAGGGACTGGGAAAGAAGCTAACGTCACCCCCCCCCCCTATTTACAAAAGGAGAAAAATATGACCCAGGAAACTACAGACCAGTATCACTTACCAGAATCACGTGTAAAATCCTAGAACACATAATATGCAGCAACATCATAAACCACTTACACAAACATAATGTCCTTACTCCAACATGGCTTTAGAAAATATAGATCACGTGAAACACAAGTAATAGGACTAATTGCTGATTTTTCAAAAGGTTTAGATAATAGTAAGCAAATAGATGCTATCTTATTAGATTTTTGAAAGGCTTTTGACAAAGTTCATTACCATAGTTTGCTTAAAAAAATAAAATATTTTGGTATTGATGGTCCATTGCATCGGTGGATTAATGATTTTCTGATAGGGAGAGAACAAACTGTAATAATAAATGGTTCTAAATCAACACCAATAATAGTAAACTCAGTTGTACCTCAAAAACAGTCTTGGGTCCACTACTATTTTTAATTTACATAAATGATTTACCAAATTGCATTACTTCAGGAACAAAAGTCAGATTATTTGCAGACCATTGCTTAATATATAGAACAATAAAAACAACACAAGACACAGATATTTTACAAAGAGAATTAGTTGAATTACAGAAATGGGAATCAAATTGGAGCATGTCTTTCCACCCAGAAAAATGTCAGTTGTTAAGAGTAACAAAAAAACTAAAACAAATTAATTCCACTTATCTTATTCATGGCAAACCAGAATCACAGACTAAAAACGCAAAATACCTAGGTGTTATAATAAATGAAAAACTGTCATGGAATCCACATATTGATGAAACTATAAAAAAATCAAACAAAGCATTAGGGTTTATTAAAAGAAATTTCTATAAATCAAATAAGAACATAAAACTAAAATGTTATTTAACCTAGGTTAGGCCAATAATAGAATATGCATCCACCATTTGGGACCCCTCAACTCAAGGAAACATTAAGAAACTGGAACAAACACAAAATAGAGCAGTCAGATTCATAACAAACGAATATTCACATTTGACTAGGGTAACACCATTAGTAAATCACTAAATTGATGAAGCCTTCGGGACAGAAGATTCAAAAGTTAAGTAGCAATTATACATAAAACACTGAACCATAATCTTTTTCAAATACAAAAACAAAATCTAATAAAATACTCTGAAAGACACAAAGATAAAGGCACTTCCTCGTCCCATATGCTAGGACAAATTTGTACAAATACTCCTTCTTCCCTTATGCTATTAGAGCATGGAATGGGTTGCCTGAGCTAGGCAGAAAAACCAGTGACTTGGCAGAATTTAAGTCATTGGTTAATATGCATGACGCGTAGGACGTAATCATCTTCTTTTTTGAAGTAACGTCTGTATTATATAAGATAAGATAAGAAACAATCTTAGGTCCACTACTATTTTTAATTTACATAATTGATTTACCAAATTGCATTAGTTCAGGAACAAAAGTCAGATTATTTGAAGACGATTGGATAATATATAGAACATAGAATATAGAAATAAAAACAACACAAGATATAGACATTTTACAAAGAGAATTAGATGAATTACAGTAATGTGAATCAAATAGGAGCATGTCTTTCCACCCAGAAAACTGTCAGTTATTAAGAGTAACAAAAAAAAAAAAAAAATTATTCCACTTATCTTATTCATGGTAAACCAGTAACACAGACTAAAAACGCAAAATACCTAGGTGTTATAATAAATGAAAAACTGTCATGGAATCCGCATAGTGATGAAACTATAAAAAAAAATCCAACAAAGCATTAGGGTTTATTAAAAGAAATTTCTATAAAACATAAAACTAAAATATTATTTAACCTTGGTTAGGTCAATAATAGAATATGCATCCTCTGTTTGGGACCCCTTTACTCAAGAAAACATTAAGAAACTGGAACCAACACAAAATAGAGCATTGAGATTCATAACAAACGAATATTCACATTTGACTAGAGTAACACCTTTAGTAAAATTACTAAATTTAGAAAGCCTTCAGGACAGAAGACTCAAAAGTAAAGTAGCAATTATATGTGAGCATGCGCTCCCTGAGCTAGTTTTATATGTATTTTTGTTGTATAGGTTAGATCTATTTTTATATTTATATTTTTATATATATTAGTGTCAATTTTTATAATTGTACTTCCGCATATTTATACAGGTTAGTGCCGGATAGTATAAAACTGATGTACTACATGCTGTCTTAAAAAAGTTGAGTGTACATTTGATCAGTGGTCAGTACCATATCTGTCTGTGTGACAGCTGAAGATCTTTGTGGTCTGTCGTCTAATTATTTTATTATTCTGTACCTGGGACGGCCTGTAAGTTTGTAACTATTTTATATTTTCTTTTACTAGATCTGTGGCACACCGTGTGTAAATATGCTAGATATATTTTTAATGTAGTTTTATTTTCTAGTTGGCAGTTCATGTTTGGAGCATGTGATTTAAATATGGCGGCGTCTATCAATCCTGCTTTGAGTTTTCTAGATTTCATAGAATATATAATTTTATGTATTGCAGGCTATTGTTACTGCTTTTAGCTGCTTCAATTGCACTGCTGTTTTTTAACTGCTGATTATAACTGCTATTACTCTGCTGTAACCTCTTGCTGTAGATCTAGAATCTAGGTGTTATTTTGTTTTTGTAGTGTAGCCTTAGTGGCTTAGTAAACTTAGTTAGTTATAGTCTGTTTCTGTTCTTAGACTTAGTGAATGCTAATATTAAGGTACTAAGACTAAGGTGTTCTTGTTTTAGTTTTAGTTATGAGTTGGTTGTAGTAGTAGAATATTGTAGATCTAGACTAGTTTATAGTAGTTTGTGTAGATCTAGGTCTAGACTAGTGTAGTAGTTTTAATGATTTAGTTAGATAGTTGGTTTGGTTAGTTTGTTAGTGTTTGTAGTGGTCTAGATTTAGAGGGTTTTAGTTAGTTGATTGGTTCAGTAGTGGTGGTTAGTTAAGTTAGTGTATATATTATATTTTATTATTGATTTATTTTTGTATATGTAAATAAAGTTATCCTAAACTTAAGTTTCGTTATCTTGCTTTCATTTAGTTTAGGTTAGTATAGCTAGTATGTCTGGTTACTTAGGCGACTCTAGCCCCTTGGTAACCTTGCCGAGGTGCACAGATTGAGCCCACCCAGTAGCGCTAACATCTGTCTACTGTTGGTAAATTTTAATGTTGAGCAGTAAGAATAGGTATCTCCCACTCGTGCCTGCCTGACCTGCTCACATATACATAAAACACTGAACCATAATCTTCAAATACAAAAACAAAATTTAATAAAATACTCAGAAAGACACAAAGAGAAAGGCACGTTTCTCGTTCAATATGCTAGGACAAATTTGTGCAAATGCTCCTTCTTCCCTAGTGCCTAGTGCTATTAGAGCATGGAGTGGGAAGCGTGGTCGAGAGGCTTAGTGTGCTTGAACTTGGCTAGGTACTCCTAGATACCCCCTCCCCCCACCGGTCCACAAATGAGATTGGACCAAAAGCGCTCTGAGCATGCTATAAGCATGAAAGTAGCGCTATATAAAAGCTTTAATAATAATGGAATGGGTTGCCTGAGCTAGCCAGGAAAATCAGTGACTTGGCAGAATTTAGGTCATTGGTTAATATGCTTGACACGTAGGACATAATCATCTTTTTTTTTTTAAAGTAACGTCTGTATTATATAAGATAAGATATAAGTGACAGATTTTTTTGTAAGTACAGGTCTATCTGTTGGGTAGGGGGCGATTGCATATTTAATAATAATTTAATTTGAGATTAGGGTGTGGTTGAACATCATATACAAATGGGTTCAAATATCAATATTAAGCTTGTTACATAGATATTAAACTAATTTTGTACACAAAATATGATTCCTGCTAAAAATTGGACCGGCCGCCCCTCAAAAGGTTTGGGTTGGGAGGGCAATAGATGTAGCCTAATCGTCCCCCCCCCCACCAATTTGGTCAACATACCAGAAGGGGGGCGACATAATATAAGTAAAAAAAAAAAATCAACAATTAGGTTATCATCATATAACTAATTATGCAAGAAAGTCAGATTTCTAAAAAAGATAATAATAAGACGGCCTCCCAACACGAAGGGTTACGGGCGGGATTGATGCGATCCCCCCTCCCCACTAATATTCCAAGATACCATAGGGGACCGACATGTAAAAAATTATTATATAGAAATTCAACTAATTTTGTTCACAAACTATGATTTCTACATAAAAATTGAACCGCCCAATTGGGTTTGGGTGGGGAGGGCAGTAGATGTGATCGCGCCTGCACCCCACCGAATCGGTCAATATAACAGAAGGGGAACAACATATATATACAATAAATATGTTTGTTAAAAAGTAGATTTGATTATATAGATATGTAGCAAATTTTGTAAACAAACTGTGACTATTTCTAAAAAAAAATGTACCGCCCCCCCCCCCTCAAAGGGTTTGATGCAATCTCCCTGCCACGGCCAACATACTAGAGGAAGGGGGACGTAATCTAAACATCGGTTTCACTATTACTAGTATTAACAGAAGTCAAGAATTGGTTGAACTATAACTAGTATTAACAGAAGTCAAGAATTGGTTGAACTATAACTAGTATTAACAGAAGTCAAGAATCGGTTGAACTATAACTAGTATTAACAGAAGTCAAGAATTCGTACACTAAAATTCGACTTTTGGACCGAAATTTACAAGGACTTTACACCCTTTGTGTGCCATAATTTGAATCTTGATCTTGGAGATATGTACAGATGCCATGACATTCTTTAGAACCCTGCAGCGTATGTACACACTTTTTGCTTCATCTTACTTACTTCCACAAAGATCCACTCGCGCTGTTCGGCGCATTGGGCGGTAAGCTGTCTCCACAAAGATCTGTTACTGGCAATGTCTAAAGCCTCCTCCCACCTGGCGTCCACTGTTCTGAGGTCCTCCATTAAAGTATGGCGCCAAGTTACACAAGGATGTCCCTGTTTACGCTTCCCTCGTATTGGTCTCCATGACATCGCCACTCGTGGTCGACTCTCAGTTTGACATAGGATTTCCTTGTTTGAGACCCGATTCGTATAACTGACTCCCGAAATCCGTCTCAGACATTTTTGTTAAGCCACAATTATTATTTTCTAAATTTCGACAGATGGCTTCCATGTCTCACATGCAAATGTTGCTGTTGGGATGACGATTGCGTTGAGAAGGTGTATTTTTGTCTCAAGTCCGATGGCTTGGCTTGTCCAAATAGGCTGCAGCCTTTGGAAAATGCTCCCTACCTTTCCTATTCGGCACTCTACATCATGGTAGGCATCCCCATCGTCTGTTATGATGCTTCCAAGGTATGTGAACTTGTCCAATTCTTCAAGCTTTGACTCGCCAAGTCTGACGGGAGCACCCTTTGCCTTATATCCCACTCGTAAAATTTTAGTCTTATCCAAGTTTTTGCGCATGCCAATTTTATGTGCCTCTCTATCTAGGCTATCTAGCAAAGTTCATGTCAGTCATTCGGTTTTGTTCACGCCATGGAATACCAAAGGCAGTTTGGTTCATTGCTCTTCTCATTATGTAGTCGATGGCTAGGAGGAAGAAAAAGGGAGATAAGATCCATCCCTGTCTCACACCTGTCTCGATACTAAAAAACTTGTTGCTTCTTGTGTTTTAATGCAGCAACTAGATTGACTGTATGGGTGTCGTAGAATCTGGACGAATTTTTCTGGGATGCCGTATTCTCTAACTATTTTCCATAGTGATTCTCGGTGGACACTATCAAATACTTTCTTAAAGACTACGAAACTGATCGAAGATCTGCTCTGCACATGATCTGCCTCTTTGGAAGCCTGCTTGCTCTTCTCTGAGCCTCTCATCTACAGACTGTTGAAGCCGTGTCAACAAAACAATTCTGAAAACTTTACCCGGGATAGAGAGGAGAGTAATGCCCCTCCAGTTGTTGCAATCTGCCAAGTTGCCCTTGTTTGGAAGCTTTACACTCACTCCTTTTTGCCAGTCCTCAGGGACTTTAGAAGTTCGCCAACAGAGATTTAAAAGATCAGTCATTCTGTTAACAATGCGCTGCCCCACATATTTTAGCATTTCTGCTGACACTATGTCTAGCCCTGGTGCTTTGTTGTTCTTTAGCACTGCAGTGGCCATGGAAACCACTTCTGTTGTAATTGGATCTGTCTTGACCTTGAGATCATTTTCCGGAGAGGGGTCCTTGAATGTGTAAGTTAGGTCTGGCGACGGTTGGTTAAGGGTCTATTTAAAATGCTCTACCCCTCTTGCATCCTGTTCTTCTTTCATTAGCAAAGTTTTGCCTCATTTGTCTTTTATTGGTGCTCCATATCCACTCTTTGCTCCAGCTTCATCTACGAAAGGATGAACTGTTGTCAAAAAGCGTGTCAAAGGTCTGTCTGTTCAACCTTGATATTAGAAGATGGGAATGTAGACTGGAAAGTGCTAGAGCTGTCAGATTCCACACTACAGATGTGCTATAGCTGTCAGATTCCACACTACAGATGTGCTAGAGCTGTCAGATTCCACACTACAGATGTGCTAGAGCTGTCAGATTCCACACTACAGATGTGCTAGAGCTGTCAGATTCCACACTACAGATGTGCTAGAGCTGTCAGATTCCACACTACAGATGTGCTAGAGCTGTCAGATTCCACACTAAAGATGTGCTAGAGCTGTCAGATTCCACACTACAGATGTGCTAGAGCTGTCAGATTCCACACTAAAGATGTGCTAGAGCTGTCAGATTCCACACTAAAGATGTGCTAGAGCTGTCAGATTCCACACTACAGATGTGCTAGAGCTGTCAGATTCCACACTACAGATGCTTTAAAAGAACTAGCTGGAACCACAGATGATACTCGAGGAAAAAGTAAGTCTGAGTCCTTAATAAACTAAATGAGAAACTATAAGTATTTGGTTGCAAAATCTTTCTAGCACTCTTTACTGTTTCAAGTAAATTTTACAAGCAAGGAACTTCCAAGAAACACAATGGATATTGCCACAGGGCTGAAATCATTTGAAAAATTGTGCGACTGATTAAGGGTTAGATGCCTTTTGAACCTGTTTAGATTGATGCCAATGATCTTGCATCTGAGTTAGAAGTTTACCCCCTGTTTCAACAGAAGCGCGGACGCAGGAAAAAAAGAATGTTAATTTATGAGTCTTCGCATGAACCCATTTCTGACCCCCAATACAGAATTTAGAGTGAACATTTTCAACCAAGTTGTTAACAAATTGACAAGGCATTGCAACGTCTTCAGCCACGGTTTAAACAGCCTAATGAACACATCAAACTCTTGAGTTCGGAACAACTATGTTCAGTCGTCCTGACATCTTACAAGGCAAAGATGGAGAGATGAACAAGTGGAGACAATCAAGCCAATACTGACAGCTCGGCAACAAAAGGAACTGTTTCAATATCTTGCTTGTCTACTGCATTCCCTTATTGGTTCATTGCCCTGGGAAAATTGATGTTAATTCCAGAAACTGTCGCTTCTAGTGAAGGAAAACTTTCCCATCTGAAATGTATGAAACTCTACCTTAGATCAGTAATTAGGTCAAAATTGTTCCGTTGTTCTCTAAGCAATGGTCACTATCGGATCCAGAACTTGGGAGTGGGCGATTTTTTTTTCCAACCCCTAACCCTGACGCCCAGTAAACCCTAACCCTATGCATTAACGCACATACAGCTCTCTCTCACACATAAATATATATATATATATGTGAATATGCAAGTGTGTTAAATATAATAAGCAGCATATATGGATATTGGATTCATTTAATTTACAAACTATTATTTCTGCAATGAAATCAAACAGCGATCGCCAGTGTGGTAATAGTTATCTCTGATGCTCGCGGTGGAGAGACTAGAGAATGGATTTTCTGATTTTCATGCACAGGTGTTCAGAAGCATTCAGAAAAGAAAAAAAGTTTTTTTGTGCGCACTTGCATGTTCTTCCTCTAAAGCTTGTAGTGAAAGGGTATTAGCTATACAACCATGTTCTGCGTCTACAAATCACCGTTGCTAGGCAACATTAGAGCAAAACACTCTTTATCTTTTCATGTCATCCAATTGTCTGTTGACTACATCGAGAGTTTCTCTGGAGCTACAATGAATGCTTACATTATCAGACTACCGATACAGTACAAAATAAGATTCCTATGACTTGCAACTTCCCAATACTTACAATATATTGAAACAATCCATAAAATTGCAAAAAAACAAACAAACACAAGATGTAAAGAAAAATAGTTTATTTATTTATTTTTTTGACAAGAGTGGAAAATGATAGAAATCCCATTAGTTGAAAGAGACTGTGTGTGTGTGTGTGTCAAATGCTGGACATAAGTGAACACAAATAACAAAGTCACTCATCACATTTTCAATGCAGTCCTCTCTGTAGTACATACCGGTATTA
Organism: Biomphalaria sudanica; assembly: GCA_036873155.1. Lineage (NCBI taxonomy): Eukaryota > Metazoa > Mollusca > Gastropoda > Planorbidae > Biomphalaria > Biomphalaria sudanica. The sequence goes on along the minus strand of JAZGLO010006728.1, from coordinate 1,422,471 downwards.
GGGGAATTTGTTTTCTCCTGAGTCCTAGACTATATTTCTGTAAGAAAGACACTTGTCTGGCTCCTGTTGTTGCACACAGAGATTGGAATAATGGGGAAAGAATGTGCAGAGCTGGTAGTACACTATGGAGAAGCTCAGTTCCAAGTTGAGATGTGTAACATTACAGCCACATCTCAAGTGATAGATGTGTAACATTACAGCCACATCTCAAGTGATAGATGTGTAACATTACAGCCACATCTCAAGTGATAGATGTGTAACATTACAGCCACATCTCAAGTGATAGATGTGTAACATTACAGCCACATCTCAAGTGATAGATGTGTAACATTACAGCCACATCTCAAGTGATAGATGTGTAACATTACAGCCACATCTCAAGTGATTAGAGAACAATCCAAGACTTCACAAATAACTTCCATGTTGTCACTGAGTGTCAAGCAAGTTCAGGTAGTCCCTGAGTGCCAGGTCACTTTAATGTTGATTATTTTTACAACTTCAAATGTCCAGTCTATGAACTCTTAGATATGATTGAATCTCATTTGGTTTTATCAAGTCTTTCTTCTGGACTGCAAACAATGCATGACTTAGAGTTGCATAAATAGTCTTGAGTGCATAAATATATATATATATATGAAGAACATTTCAACAAGTGAAACAAAGGTCAACCCTGACAAAGGGAAGATCATTAGAGAGCAAAAAATCAAGTGGTCAGCGTGATACTGGACATAAAGTGAGTACAACTCATCAAATAGATCAATACTGCACTGCTTTTAGAAATCCAAGCCATGAAACATTCCAAATGTCTTTCTAAAGGAAATAATTATTATGACATTGTATGTAGATTGTTTAAAGAATACGATTGTAGTGTAACTAAAACAAATGCTTGAAATTAAACCAATCACACACATGTCATGTACAGAAGGTCACTGAGAGATGAAAGTTCATGTGATAAGACAACAATAGAGAATTGGATAAACTCAATGATACAAAAGGCAACAACATAATGTCTTTACTTTTCATGTGTAATAGACAAGAAATACCACCAAAACCAGTCTATGTGGGCAGGCTGGGCATTCAACCTCTATTGAATTGGTAGGAGACAGGCAAGATTATTGGCATAAGGAGTGAACTGTTTGCAAATACTAATACATACCAACAATTTGAAGCAATAAAAAAATTAAATATTTGAGTTTTTGTATACTACTATTGACTAAACTGTTGTCCATTAAAAGGTTTTGTTGAAATGGAAATATGTCAACTTGAGTTGCAAGGGAAATAAGTTTTAGAAACTTGACCTCTGAACTGTGGCTCCATTATAAGGTTTTTAGATGCTGAGACAAAGTTATAAAAACATGACCTCTGAACTGTGGGTCCATTATAAGGCTTTTAGATGCTGAAACAAAGTTATAGAAACTTGACCTGAACTGTGGGTCCATTATTAGGTTTTTAGATGCTGAAACAAAGTTATAAAAACTTGACCTGAACTGACAAAAATTCCTGAGAGTCAAGGCAGAGTCAGGCACAGGAAAATCATATGACAAATATATCTACACCAGCGTCAATGTTATTGTGAGGAATGTGAGTTTGATTAAGTCCACACACTGACATATCATAATGACTTGAAGTAGAACAGTTTATAGACCATAAACACTGACACATCATAGAGTCTAGACTGAATTAGAGTACTTTATAGACTAACATAAACACTGACACATCATAGAGTCTAGACTGAAGTGCTGTACTTTATAGACTAACATAAACACTGACACATCATAGAGTCTAGACTGAATTAGAGTTTTTTTATAGACTAACATAAACAGTGACACATCATGGAGTCTAGACTGAATTAGAGTACTTTATAGACTAACATAAACACTGAAACATCACAGAGTCTAGACTGAATTAGAGTACTTTATAAACTAACATAATGACACATCACAGAGTCTAGACTGAAGTACAATACTTTATAGACTAACTTAAACACTGACACATCATAGTGTCTAGACTGAAGTAGAGTACTTTATAGACTAACACAAACATAGGAAATGCCATTGAAGTGAATTGAGAACCAAACCAGAGAACGTTTGGTAACCCAACATTGGGATATTGCTAAAAACAAATGCATAGAATGTTGTATGATGGTCCCAGAAGACATTGACTTTGATGTAACCAATGGGTTAGTTCAGATAGTTCAATAAGAAATATCAACACAATTGAGCAAAAGAGCACAGGAAGTCATTCCTAGCTCACTCCTTCAATCTCTGGACCTTCACCAAGGCCACAAGTTGTTCATATCATTGACCAGTAATGTGACTTTTCAAATGATAAATATAGATCTATCTCAAATATGGCTGAAAAAAAAAAAGACTTTTACACCAAAAAAACAACAACAATGTCAACATTTATATTCTCATGTTTATCAGAGAAGTTTTGTGTACAGTGTCAAAGCACAGAGAAAGTTGACAAGGCACAATGGTCACTCTAAAATGCAGAATTCAAAGGCTTTAAGAAACTCACTGCATAGCAAGTTTCAACTATTTTAGCATCAAGGTTATTTCTTGAACATTTTTGTTTTAGGAGATGATTTTATGTGCTGCACTGACATCTATATTAAAACTGCCACATACAACCCAAACACAATAAATAAGCAAAAAAAAGTTTAGGTCAGTGATTTCCTGCGTAGCATCTGAACAGCTGGCTTGAGATACTGTTGTAGGTCTGCAATACTGAGTGGAGCACTGGAGATCATCTCCTGGAATGGAAGGTTCTCACTCCCATCTGTGGAGTCTCCAAAGTCAACCTAGTAATAAAAGTTCAACTTAAAAATATCCAAAAACTAATAAGTCTACAATTGTATTGAATGAAACTTTGTCAGATATGTTCAAATGAACCAACTGAAGTGCATGTTAGGAGATTGAATAAAGGGGAGTTCATTATCTGCACAGAGTTCATATTTCAGCTGGTTAATATTTTCTAAGTAGATTTGAAGTCTGATACTTAAAGAAAAATGTGGATTGTTTGAAATATATTTTGAGTATATAATAGAGGTTAAATGGTGATATTCAAATAGTTTATTCAATATCAACAAATTAAATGTTGGATAGTGTAAATTAAACAGACAAGTCTTGCAGTAAGAAACTGTACAGTGTTGATATCTATATCTTCAAGTAGTCTAATCTTATCGTATAAAATTTAGACGTTACTTCAAAAAAGAAGATTATGTCCTAGGTCATAAGGAAGTTAGACATTGAAAGTAGTTACATTAGGTTCAATGCCTACAAGTAAACCTATTAATAGACAGGAATACAATCAATTATTTGATTTTTCTTTAAAACTGAAAAAGAAATAATAAGAAAGAGATGCAGGTAAAAGACAGGATGAAAAAGTAAGAACTGCACTAATCATGTCAAGGATATTACTTAAATAATTCATTTAAAAACAGTGAATAGAGGGATATAACTAACCTGCATGATGTAGGTGACAATAGAATACACTTGATTATCTTGTTTAGCAGGCTCTATAATCCAACCACTCTGCAAAACCTACAATCAACAACAAAATACTTTTTAAAATAAACCAAGCTTTTATTCAGTGTAACTGTACCAGTAAGTTTGGATCAGTCATGTTATTGAATGTCTTATTGACCAACACACAATAAATCTGTAAGATGAGAAATATTTGTACCAATTGCTTTTGTTTAGCTTTTATCACTTGTCTGGACAAGTTGGGGGAGGGAAGGCGGGGTATCTTGGTGAATGTTTACAAGATCATTTTTAAATGCATAAAAAAAATTTCACTCAAGGGGACTAATTCAGCTTATACCACTACATCTGCCAAGTATGATTTCTATTCCTTGTTAAAGTTGTTCAAGATACAAAAAAAACTTAATTACCAAATAGTTAATTAACTAATTGGTTATTTTTTCTTATTTATTGATTTGTGTGTTGTCAGGTAAAAGAAATTCAGCTTAATTCGAGATTGGTTGTGGCCAATTGTGGGAGAAATAATGTGTACAATTAAAATTATCTTAAATTATCTCATATTGGGGACAGAAATGATACTTCTGATAAAACATTCAACAGTAAGTTATTCTGTATGTGAGATGGGGGCAGCATACCAAAAGCAGAGCTCTTCAATGTGCTAAAAACCTAATTTTACTTAAAAAACTATTAACTGCTATTGAGGCTGCTAACATAGGAATGGAATCTCAAAGAGAGTTGAATGATATATAGGAACTATCAAATGAACTGAAAATTAAGAAAAGGCAGGCTAGCAATATATCAGCTCTTCTTTCTTTAGTTTATTAGGTACTTTAAAATCCCAGGTTCTATGAATGAATTCTATACCTTAGCTCTGGTAACATTAGGAAAACTGGGACATTTGTCATGCTCTAAACTGAAGTAGGTCAGGATGAATTTATCTCCCTCTTGCCGTTCCCCATGTAGTATACACATATCACAACTTTCTTTGGTCAGGAAATGAAGACTCTCGTGGTAGAAATAGACTGGAACAAAATCAAGCATTCTTTCACATTTTACAGTTAGAAACACTAGAAAATTAGTATTTTTAGAAAACCATAAATACATTAGAAAGTGGAATTGTATGTTTACAATTCCTCTTCTCAGCTTCAAACATAAAAACAATCTTATAATAATAAATAATCTTCTTATGGTCAGAAGGGGATAAAAAGGCGGGTAAAAAATTTTTTTTTTAAATGTAGCATTTATTTGATATTAAGATGAAAGTTTTTTCTTTGACAAAGAGTCACACAAGCACACACACAAAGATTTACAGCAGCTTCATAAAGAAGGAAAAGTTTTTTTAACTTTTTTTCTTATGTCACTTGTTATAACGTTATATGTGTGAGAATGTTTTCACATGATGTGTGAGTGTATGAGAAAAACAAAGACAACTAAATCAGGGTATAACTTTTGTGGAGTGTGCCAATAAAATGCTTTGACAAGATCTTACAATAACAAAGACAACTAAATCAAGAGTATAACTTATGTGGTGTGTGCCAATCAAATACTTTGACAAGACCTTTCAATAATAAAGACAACTAAATCAGAGTATGACTTATGTGGTGTGTGCCAATCAAATACTTTGACAAGAGCTTACAATAACAAAGAAAACTAAATCAGAGTATGACCAATGTAAGGGACAAATGATTGAAAAAAACAATCAAGATTTCAATGACAAAAAGTACTCACCAATTTTCATGGCATTGTCTAATGTTTCAATAATATCAACTTTCTGAAATGAAAAAAAAAAAAGAATATATATTTGTATTTGAGTAATATCCAAAATACATTTAACTCATTCAGTACAATTTAAAGCTTTTGACATGGTCAGCAGAAGTGGCCTTTTCAAACTCCTGAGGAAAATAGGTTGCCATCCCAAACTACTGAAGTTCATTGAGTGCTTCCATGAGGAAACTAAATGTACTGTCAAATTCAATGGAGCCCAATCAGTACCTTTTGAGGTTTGCAGTGGTGTCAAGCAGGGATGTGTGCTCGCACCTACTCTGTTTAGCATATTCTGTCTACTGCATTATGTGTACAATGACATAAACGAAGGTGTGTTTCTACATACAAGATCCTCTGGAAAACTATTTAATGTTTCAAGGCTGCGGGCAAAAACCAAGGTTAGGAAGCTACTCATCAGGGAACTTCTGTATGCTGATGATGTAGCAATTGTGGCTGATTCTAATATTCAGCTACAGTCCCTGGTTGACAAACTATCTTCTGCTTGCCAGAAGTTTGGCTTAAACATCAGTCAAAGCAAGACTAAGATACTTGTCCAAAACACAAACACTGCACCTCAAGTAAGCAATAATGGCCAACCACTAGAAATTGTTGATCACTTTTGTTACCATGGCTCCATCATATCCAACAACACTCTATTGGATAAAGACATAAACAACAGGATAGCCAAGGCAATGGCCATCATGTCACAGTTGCAGAAAAGAGTCTGGGACAACATATTGCTGACTAGCAGTACTAAAGCCCTAGTCTACCGGACCTGTGTGTTGAGCACCTTGCTGTACGGAAGTGAAACATGGTCAACCTACTCATGGCAGGAAAAAAAGCTGTATGTCTTCCGCCTAAGGCGAATCTTTAAAATAAGGTGGCAAGATAAGATAACCAATAAGAAAGTGCTACAAAGAGCAGGGTTTCAGGAAATTTGCTTTGTTATCAGCAGCAGGCGCCTTGGCTGGCTTGGCCACGTTCATAGAATGCCAGTAGGTCGACTTCCACAGGACATCCTGTATGGCGATCTAATAGAAGGCAGGAGAGCCGCTGGTCGCCCACTTTTACGTTATACTGATGTATGCAAATGCGACATGAAGCTCTTCAAAATCGACACTGGCAACTGGGAAGAGGTGGCACTGGACAGATCCTCATGGAGAGAGAGCATAAAGGAAGGGTCAAAGATTGCAGATGCCATACACAACAGAAGCAGAAAGAAGGGTGAAAATGCAACGGCGCCTGGTGATTATATATGCCCAACCTGCGATCGCAGCTGTGTATCAAGGATTGGCCTCTTTAGTCACACAAGAAGTTGCAAAGGGAAAAGATCGTCTCTCAAGACGTAAAATGCCACAGAACAATTGTGGCCAAATACCCCAGGTACCTATTCAGTACCATAGTGGCCAGATGCCCCAGATACCCTTTCAGTACCATAGTGGCCAAATACCCCCAGTACATATTCAGTATAATAGTGGCCAAATACGCCCAGTGCCTATTCAGTACCATAATGGCCAAATAAGCTCAGCACCTATTCAATCCCATAAGTAGCCAAAAACAGCCGCTTAGCACTTGGTCTATGTATTAAAAGCCAATGAAATTAATATCTTGTTATATAATTACTAGAGAGGCTAAGGGAGCTCTTTATTTTAATCATTATCTTTAGACCGTGGCATTGGGGCATTGTTTAGATGAAGATAATGACTAATGTTTAAGAGAAAATGATATCTTCATATAATAGATGTTAATGATGAAAATGAAAGCAGTGATTTAGACTAGATCTAGATGTGAGCATGCATTATTGAATTATTCTAAAATTGAAGACAAAGCTGAGTTTAAAAATTGTAGGTTGAGTTCTTTGTGTGCATATTAAAGATTTACATGTAAAAACACTAAGTTTTTAGACTAATACAAAAAAGTCATCAATTCTGATTATATTGCAGCTAAATTTATTACATGATCTTTGGAGATAAGATTTTTTATTGATTGGAATTTAGGAGTTCTTAAATTTAGAGTGGGCTGGCACTGAATGGGTTAACCTAGAAAAAAGTTTTAGACCTAACAGATGTAAGTAGACAGACTTTTTGAAGGGTAAAAAAAATTACACTTTTTTTTGGTTATGTTTCCAAGTTTCAGGAAATGCAAACATTTTCATAACCTAGAAGACGACAAGAATAAAAACTCCATCTAGTCCAAACAAAAAAACAACAACAAAAGGTTTGAGGGCCTATAAGATTAATGTGCTTATTGCTTTCAAAGATAACTTTTGCTCAGTTCAGAAATTGTAATAAAATCATATTTGTTGGGCCTAACTTCAGAATCCTCTTAAACTAAGCAAATGTAAATAACAGGCTTTAGACTCAAAAAACAAACAAATCTTGACCTTTAGAGTATCATCATAAGTAAACCTTGTTCTTGGATTTCTGACAGCATCCCAGACAGTCCTAGGTGGAGCCAGTACAAAGCCTTTACCAATGTAGCTAGGACATACAATACACAGATTAGAGTACAGAACAAACGTATCATGTTATGACACAAACATTATCATGAACTGAACTAATGTAGCATCTTATAAACCAAACATTATCATGAACTGGTCTTAAGTATTATCTTATAACCTAGACATTACCATGAACTGAGCTAATGTAGCATCTTATAAACCAAACATTATCATGAACTGGTCTTAAGTATTATCTTATAACCTAGACAATACCATGAACTGAACTAATGTAGCATCTTATAAACCAAACATTATCATGAACTGAACAAATGTATTATTTTATAACCTAGACATTATCATGAACTGAACAAATGTATTATCTTATAACCTAGACATTATCCTGAACTGAACTAATGTAGCCTCTTAGAACCCAAACAGTATCATGAACTGAGCTAATACATTAGCTAACAACTCAAATGGTGTCCTAAATTCTGCTCAATCTCTTGTGGACCTGTAGGGGGAGAGGGAAGATTCTCTTCTACCTTTAGGCACTCAGCAAACACAACTCAGTTCAAGGTGGGATTCAAACTAGACCCCCTTGCTAGTAACCAAGAGGTTTTTGCCACTCACCCACACATGTTGGTAGATAAGAAAAAAACACCTGAAGGGTTGGTGGGAGCAAGGGCAATAAGTCAAGATGATATCTGCAAAATTTATTTTAAAAAAACTTCCTTTACATTTTTTTTTTAGTCAGTCAAGATGCTTATGTCAAGAATATTATCAAATTGTCAACTTAAAATGGTCACATTAAATGGATTTTGTGCAAAAAAGTTTTTATAAAAATTTCTATAGATAATCAAAATTTGTTTTTAAAAAAATGAAAAACAAAAAGAAAAAAAAAATGAACTTATAAAAAAGTGTGTAAGAAAAGAAAGAAAACAAAAGAACTATTTCAAGAACAAGGTGTACCAGGTTCTGGCAAGTTTCAGGATGTTTCACTAATAACTGCTGAATGTTAGAATCATTTCCTAAGAGAATCATTAGTTTATATGTTCAAAAGTGAGTTTTAAAGATAAAATAAAAATATTTGAGGAGTGTTTTTGTATTTGAAGTTAAAAAATATTTTTATATTATCATATAATAATATATAAATATTATTATTTCATTAGAATTCTTTTTAATTTGTTTAAAAACATCATACTATTTTTAAAATCTTTTGACTTTGTATATATTTTTTCTTCACCTATCACATGCATGTTCTATTACCTTTGAACTGTTGAACTATTTCTGGGTAATTTCTTTAAAACAACTATATTTTTATCAAATGCAGAAAATCTGAAAAAAAAAAAAAAGTTAATTTTACTTGTCTGTAGCAAACAAGAGGACTTGTTGAGTAATTTAAAATCCATGTCCATGCTACATCTACACAAATGTAAGATAATATTTGTGTTTAACATCAAAACAACAGTAAATTCAAGCAAGCATTTTCAACGCTAAGTACAAAGTAAAAAATACAGCACTTCAAAATTGCCAGATTAACTCGTGAGACTTCAGACCACCTGGTTTTAAGTTTAGTTTTATATTGCCAGCAATCAGACTAACTTAATTTTGACTTCTGTTCCCCACCACACTGAAATTCAGCCACATTTTCTTTCAGCTACTGCCAGCACTACTAGTACAATTGTGCACTCAGGTTTAATTAAGGACTTCATTTAAAGTTGCAAGGAAATAAAATAACCACACACAGGTTTGATCCCCTGAAAAGATGGAGCAAAGAAGGCTGTCAATATCCAGAATCATAGCTTCTTAATAAATGTGTGAATGATAAAGTTGGTCACAATGTGTCACATAGAGTTGAAAACATATCTTTTATGTGCTTTATCAAATCAGAGGGATACATACAAATATAAATAAGTTTGTAATGCACTCACTGCCAGCCTCCCGAAGCAGCTGCTTGTTGGTCTGGTGAGAGTTCAAGGTCAATGTTGGAGGCTCTTAATGCCTGAAATGAAACAAATTAACTTCAGAGCATTGCCAACTTTAAAAGAAATATTGATAAACTCCATGTGACAACACGAAGTAAGGAGTAAATAATTGGAGTCAATGATCAGGCTAGATCCCAATCTAAGGGAGACTATCTACTAGACATGATCAATGTGTGTGATGGTCATTCACAAGACATTTAGGAATGAAATCATTCTCTTTTGTACAAATAGCAGAAAAAAAGATAGTTATGAGATACTTATAAGCTAGTTTAGGTCATTGAAGTATGTGTGAAGCACTGCATCCTTGTTATTAGTGAGATGTGACAAATGTTCAATTCAAACTAATATGAACAATATTTCTTACTTCAGCCATTATCTCTGCTGCACACTGATTACTCACTGTCCTGTAACGTGCAAGTTTCAAATCTATCAAGATGAAAGTTACAATAAACAGAAGATAAAAAAACAGAGTCAGGCTATATATATATCAGAAAGAAATGCTAAAAATCTTTTATCGTTGTAAACTATTTTACTTCATAATGTGTCAATAAGCTCAAGAAAAAAAAAATGTATAAGTATTCTTATAATAATTGTTTCATTAGACATATAATGTTTTGAGCCAAACATTCAGTGATAACTAAAAGCATCCAAAGTGATTCAAGATGAAAACAAGCTACTGCATCTTAGAATCTATTGTAAAAAGAAAGAACAAAGTCGAAATGGAATGTATCATAGAAATACTCTCTAACTCACATGCTTCTGAAACATTGTCTGATGGTGACTCTGTATATATGTGTTCCTTACTCTCTAACCCAACATCCTCTACATCATCAGCCAACAGCTGACTGCCTTTAAGAGCTGAACCCTCACTGACAGATCTCTGCAGTGCCTTTTTCAGTGCACCTGGCTGCTGTTCTGCACTATGTCCATCAATAGAACTCTCCGACTCAGTGTTAGGTGTGTGTAGTGGAGAGAAGTGGGCAGACTTGGATCTGTACTTCAGTATGCTAGAGTACTTCAGAATGTCTGTGCATGCTGCTGCCTTAATGCTGCTGCTGGTGTGGGAGTCATGAAGAAAGACTCCAGTGGAGTCTGAATTTTTCATGGATTCATTCTCAGGGCTGGAATCACTAGACTCAATGTCACTGTCTGAAAGATCTTGAGGTAGGGTGATATTAATAAGCGGTGTTTTTTTAAGCCTGCGCAAGGCAATATACTCTTCTAATGAGGACAGAAGTATGGATGCTTTATTTACAGATGATCTTGTAGTTTTTCTGGACCATGTCACTATTGATACAAGACAGTGGTCAATCTCTGAGAAACAAAAAGAAAAAAAAATTATTCTTTGATAAAATTAATTTATTAATTAAGAGTTAAATAAATAGTCGCTAACTAATTACTATCAAATGGATGAATGAATCCAATCAAATAGAATAGTAAATTAAGTCACTATCAAATGGATGAATGAATCCAATCAAATAGAATAGTGAATTAAGTGACTTTCAAATGGATGAATGAATCCAATCAAATAGAATAAATGAAATCACTCTCAAATGGATGAATGAATCCAATCAAATAGAATAGTGAATTAAGTCACTATCAAATGAATGAATGAATCCAATCAAATAGAATAGTGAATTAAGTCACTATCAAATGAATGAATGAATCCAATCAAATAGAAAAGTGAATTAAATCACTATCAAATGAATGAATGAATCCAATCAAATAGAAAAGTGAATTAAATCACTATCAAATGGATGAATGAAATCCAGTAGTGAATACATAGATGAATGAATAAAGTCAAATTGAGAACTGAATGAAGTCTAAGTCTAATTGAGGAGTGAATGAAGTTAAGTCAAATTAAGGAGTGAATGAGGTCTAAGTCAAATTGAGGGGTGAATCAAGTCTAAGTCAAATTGAGGGGTGAATCAAGTTTAAGTCAAATTGAGGAGTGAATCAAGTATAAGCCAAATTGAGGAGTGAATCAAGTATAAGTCAAATTGAGGGGTGAATGAAGTCAATATTCACCTTGAACAGGCTGAATCAAATAATATTCACAGGTTTGTAAAGGTTCATTCATTTGAAGTAGCCAACAAACTCCATTATCTTCTCTGTGCCAGAATCTGAACATAGTAAAAAGTAGGTTTTTTATTTTGAAATTTTAGCCACTATTGATAAGAAGTCTATATATGAATAATGACTCAAAGAGTGTATTAGTACTTAATAGCTATCTTTATAAAGCAACCTTTGACCTTTTAGATTCCACAGAGACTGTTGAGACAACATTTTCTGTGTACCAGGAATCAAAACTCTGGAGTCCAAACCTTGATTCCCCAGTATTCAACATTTCTTCTTTCACACAGTCAACCTGGTGGAGCACAAGCTTGTCTGCTAGTCAAGTAGTTCTTTTGAAAATGACATTTTGTTTGTTATAAATCTCCTAAACAGACTTATGTGGAGTACTTAAAAATGACATTTAGTTTGTCACAAAAACAGACTACTGTGGAGTACTTAAAATGACATTTAGTTTGTTACAAAAACAGACTACTTACTGTGAAGTACTTAAAATGACATTTAGTTTGTTACAAAAACAGACTACTGTGGAGTACTTAAAATGGCATGCAGTTTGTAAAAAAAAAACAAAAAAAAAAACAAAAAAAAAAAACCAGACTAGTGTGGAGTACTTAAAATGACATTTTGTTTGTCACAAAAATAGACTACTGTGGAGTATTTCAGTTTTTACCTGAACTGCCATTGAGGGAATGCCTCTATGTGGCTTTGGGGATTTAGCCAAGGCTTGAGTGTGGATGTGAGATGTGGAGATGACTCCAGGCTTCCATTCACAAGACTGGCCTATGTCTTTAAGGACTTGAAGAAAACCCTGAGATAAAACAACTTTTAAAAATATAATTAATAATAATAATAATCTTTATTGTCCGTAAGCAAATTCGTTTTACAATTTATGCATTACACCAAACAAAACATTTTAACTATAAAAAAAATTATAAAAAAAAATGTACATTCACACCAGACTCACTCATAATTTAAATGTGAAACGTTTATATCAAATTGTTTCTATTTAATGATTGGATTGCCAAGGGAACACAAGAGTTTTTATTTGTCTTCGCTATTGGTGTCTTGTATCTCTTTTGTGATGGTAAAACCACAACATCCTGACCCAAGGGTGTTTTTTTATTTCTAGAATCTTTTTAGCTTTTTTATGGATGTTTGTTTCAAACAGCTGGCCAAATGGGGTTTGTTTTTTGCCAATACAACTGCAGCTGGAGATAAAACAACTTTTTAAATACAACTACAGCTGGAGATAAAACAACTTTTTAAATACAACTACAGCTGGAGATAAAACAACTTTTTAAATACAACTACAGCTGGAGATAAAACAACTTTTTAAATACAACTACAGCTGGAGATAAACAACTTTTTAAATACAACTACAGCTGGAGATAAAACAACTTTTTAAATACAACTACAGCTGGAGATAAAACAACTTTTTAAATACAACTACAGCTGGAGATAAACAACTTTTTAAATACAACTACAGCTGGAGATAACTTTTGAATACAACTATTTTAATGCAGATAAAAACTGTTTGAATAAAAATCTGTGGCATTTTACGTCTCGAGAGACGATCTTTTCCCTTTGCAACTTCTTGTGTGACTAAAGAGGCCAATCCTTGATACACAGCTGCGATCGCAGGTTGGGCATATATAATCACCAGACGCCGTTGCATTTTCACCCTTCTTTCTGCTTCTGTTGTGTATGGCATCTGCAATCTTTGACCCTTCCTTTATGCTCTCTCTCCATGAGGATCTGTCCAGTGCCACCTCTTCCCAGTTGCCAGTGTCAATTTTAAGAGCTTCATGTCGCGTTTGCATACATCCGTATAACGTAAAAGTGGGCGACCAGCGGCTTTCCTGCCTTCTATCAGATCGCCATACAGGATGTCCTGTGGAAGTCGACCTTCTGGCATTCTACGAACGTGGCCAAGCCAGCCAAGGCGTCTGCTGCTGATAACAGAGCGGATGTCCTGGCACCCTGCTCTTTGTAGCACTTCCTCATTGGTTATCTTATCTTGCCACCTTATTTTAAAGATCCGCCTTAGGCATCGGAGGTGGAAAACATTCAGCTTTTTTTCCTGCCATGAGTACGTTGACCATGTTTCACTTCCGTACAGCAAGGTGCTCAACACACAGGTCCGGTAGACTAGGGCTTTAGTACTGCTAGTCAGCAATATGTTGTCCCAGACTCTTTTCTGCAACTGTGACATGATGGCCATTGCCTTGGCTATCCTGTTGTTTATGTCTTTATCCAATAGAGTGTTGTTGGATATGATGGAGCCATGGTAACAAAAGTGATCAACAATTTCTAGTGGTTGGCTATTATTGCTTACTTGAGGTGCAGTGTTTGTGTTTTGGAAAAGTATCTTAGTCTTGCTTTGACTGATGTTTAAGCCAAACTTCTGGCAAGCAGAAGATAGTTTGTCAACCAGGGACTGTAGCTGAATATTAGAATCAGCCACAATTGCTGCATCATCAGCATACAGAAGTTCCCTGATGAGTAGCTTCCTAACCTTGGTTTTTGCCCGCAGCCTTGAAACATTAAATAGTTTTCCAGAGGATCTTGTATGTAGAAACACACCTTCGTTTATGTCATTGTACACATAATGCAGTAGACAGAATATGCTAAACAGAGTAGGTGCGAGCACACATCCCTGCTTGACACCACTGCAAACCTCAAAAGGTACTGATTGGGCTCCATTGAATTTGACAGTACATTTAGTTTCCTCATGGAAGCACTCAATGAACTTCAGTAGTTTGGGATGGCAACCTATTTTCCTCAGGAGTTTGAAAAGGCCACTTCTGCTGACCATGTCAAAAGCTTTAAATTGTACTGAATGAGTTAAATGTATTTTGGATATTACTCAAATACAAATATATATTCTTTTTTTTTTTCTGGCAAGCAGCAGATAATTTGTCAACCAGGCACTGCAGCTGAATATCAGAATCAGCCACAATAGCTGCATTATCAGCATACAGGAGTTCCCTGACGAGTAGCTTCCTAACCTTGGTTTTTGCCCGCAGCCTTGAAACATTAAATAGTTTTCCAGAGGATCTTGTATGGAGAAACACACCTTCGTTTATGTCGTTGTACGCATAATGCAGTAGACAGGAGAAGAATATGCCAAACAGAGTAGGTGCGAGCACACATCTCTGCTTGACACCACTGCAAACCTCAAAAGGTGCTGATTGGGCTCCATTGAATTTGACAGTGCATTTAGTTTCCTCGTGAAAACACTCAATGAACTGCAGTAGTTTGGGAGGGCAACCTATTTTCCTCAGGAGTTTGAAAAGGCCACTTCTGCTGACCATGTCAAAAGCTTTAGTCAGATCAACAAAAACGATGTAAAGGGGTCTGTCTCTCTCTCTGAATTTCTCCTGCAGTAGTCGTAGAGAAGATATCATGTCTACAGTGGATCTACCACTCCTGAATCCACACTGAGACTCTGGGTAGACTCTAGAAGCTATCACTTGCAGCCTGGATAGTGCCACTCTAGCAAAGATCTTGCTCACTATACTGAGGAGAGAGATACCCCTGTAATTGTTGCAGTCACTCCGATCCCCTTTGTTCTTGTATATTGTGACTATAGTTGCGTCACGCATGTCCTGTGGGACATGACCTGTTTCCCAACAGCGGCAGAGGAGAATATAGAGTTCAGGGAGCAGGAGTGATTCGTTGACTTTCACTACTTCCACTGGGATACCATCACTCCCAGGAGATTTTCTATTTTTTAAGCAGTTAATTGCTTTTTTAAGGTCACTGAGGCTCGGAAGATCATCTAGGCATTCCAGTACTGGAAGATCTGGTAGAGAAGCCAGGGCGACATCGTCTACTGTGTTCTGTGTGGCATAGACTTCGAGGTAGTGTTCTGTCCAACGTTCTAGCTGCTTGGTTTGATCTGTAATTTTTTCTCCTGATTTGGATAGAAGGGGGGCAGGCTTAGACACTGTTGGACCCAGGGCCGCTTTAATGCCATCAAATAGAGCTTTGCTATTTCCTGAGTGGAGACTGTCTTGGATTCTGTTGCAGGTATCCCTCCAAAAGTTGTTAGCACATTTTCTAGCCATTTGTTTCGCCTCTTTATTAGCACTTTTGAAGGCCTCCAAAGATCTTGGACTTGGCTTTGTCTTGAGAGCGAGTTGTGCAGATCGCTTTTTCTCGATGCAAGGTTCCATTTGTGCTAGATTCGCCTCAAACCAGTCTACATTTTTGTGTTTTTGAGGCCCAAAGGCGGTGATTGCCGAACTGTAGATTACATCTCTTAATTTCTCCCATCTGATAGAGATGTCTTCTTCATTACTTATTGAGGGGATTGAACTGTTCAGGAGCTCGCCAAAGAGTGCACACTTCTCTGGGTCACCTACATGGTTGACGTTAATTCGCCTAGTTCTGGGTTGAGTGGAAGTATAAGCCTTCTTGAGAAGTAGTTTGATTTTGCTTAGCAATAGTGAATGGTCTGAGTTGCAGTCCGCACTATGGTATGAACGGGTGTGGATGACACTTTTCAGATCCATCCTTCGGGTGATGCAGAGGTCAAGCTGGTGCCACCTTTTTGAGCGTGGGTGCTGCCAAGAGACTTTATGGCGTTCCTTGCCAGAGAAGAATGTATTTGTTACACACAGTTCATGAGAGCTACAAAACTCGAGTAGCCTTTGGCCATTGTCATTGATTTTGCCAACACCATGAGGTCCCAAGCATTGTGGCCATGCATCATTTCCATCACCAACACAGGCATTAAAGTCTCCATTTATATAGAGGTGCTCGGATTTTGGAATACTTTTAATTACGTCCTCTAGAGCTTGATAGAATCTGTCTTTGTCCTCTTCCGGTGCAGCAAGGGTTGGTGAGTAAGCACAGATTATATTAACTTAGCCTTGCGGTGATGCAAATTTCATGTGTGATACTCTTTCATTGCCAATGGGAAACATCGCGATGCAGGGGACGAGACTGTTTCTTATTGCGAAGCCGACGCCATGTATTTTAGGGCTTTGTTCTGGTTTTCCTTGCCAGTAGAATGTATAGTTGCTTTCTGTAAGAGATCCGCTGTCTGCCAGTCTGGTTTCTTGCAGGCAGGCCACATCAATGTTTAGTCTGCTGAGTTCTCTGTCGATGATAGCTGTTTGACGCATGTCTGTGACTAGTTCAGGGTCAGTATTGAAGCCAGGACACATTGTCCGTATGTTCCAGCTTGCTAAACGCATTAATGTTGAGGGTTTTCTTTTGATTGTATTTGCAGGTGCGGGTGAGCAGCTTGCTTTTTTATTTTGTCTTAGCACCAAGCACCCAGTGGTGCGGCAAGCTGTGGCGGGATAGCACTTTACTGTCCGAGGGCTGCTCGGCTTAAGGCAGGCAGTAGCTATCCAGTGAGGCTAAAAAGCCCCTCCTACCGTCAAGAGTGGTCCCTGGCGTTCCAGCTTACGCCAATCAGCTAGGAACTTATCACCGGTAACTACCACTCTCCGTGTTTTTCCAAAGACATTACTGTCAGAGATGGAGTGACCTCTCCATTGCTGGGGGAAAGCCTGGGCGGTAAATTTGCTAGTGCTGGGCTGCCCAAACGTCAGCACACGCCTCTCTTCCATACTGACCGGGTCCAAAGGGATGGCGAGCCATCACAATTTGGGGACAGGTGGCTGCAGGAGTTTGCCAGAGAGCAGTAGTCTTACTACTGTCCCCCCGCCTAAGGGGCTCCAGGACCGGATTTTCTGTTAGGGTTTACTCCCTTAGCCTTAGACCTTACAGGGACACACACACAAGGCAGTGCGGCTATTGGTTTGGTTTGTGGGCAACAGGGCGTGTCCGCACGCCGACGGGCCATGCCTGCCTCACATCTTGGGGCCAAACCTCCTCCGAGACCCTTGCAGTTTAGCCTGAGGCTTCGCAGCCTCAGTTTCCATCTGCCACCACGAGGAGGTACTGCATAGGACTTGCTGTGGAGAGGCTATGTACTGGCAAGAGAGACTTACAAAACTGCTCCCCTTTCACAGATGCTAGCCAGCGGTGGCAACAAGTCAAGCTACCACACTAGACGCTTCACACAGCTATTTGACAGAATAAAAATACAGCAAGGGATAAAACTGTTGAAATAAAATGTAATCTGGCATGTTTATTTTGTACATGAAATTTTGAGATATTATTTTATTTCAATCATCTAAGAACAAAATAAGTTATGGGATGGCAAATTTATTTCACAAATGTTGGCAAACAAATCTTCCTGTAAAATGTATTAGCTTAACAAAAATTCTAAAAACTTGGATTATTAAAGAAATAAAATCAGTGTCCATGCACACAGTCATTGAAACAGCTAGTCCAACTAAACTGTTGTAGGTATAATAAAAGTAATCCAGAACCTCAAGGAAGCCACTAGTGTGGTGTACAACAATAACATTGGAGACTGGTTTAAATCTGCAGTTGGAGTAAGACAAGGCTGCCTACTCTCACCAACTGTTTTCAATATCTTTCTTGAAAGGATAATAGAAGATGCTCTCGAAGGCTATGAAGGTACTGTAAGCATTGGAGGAAGAAAAGCTACTAACTTGCACTTCGCAGATGATATAGATGGTCTAGCAGGAACAGAAGAAGAACTAGCTGAATTGGTGATGCGCATAGACTAAGACTTCCACAGCATATGGTATGCAAAAAATTTTGAAAAACTAATAGTCAACAGGCCTTAAAAAGAGGCATCAGAATTGGAGGTAAAAAGCGGACAAGTGTCAGTAGTTTTAAATACCAAAATTACACAGTCCATAGCAGTACTTGCTAAACTCAAAACAATATGGAAAGACAAAGGCATAGCCCTCGATACCAAAATTAGACTGATGCAGTCCCTGTTCATGGTCACATTCTTACATGCTTGCAAGTCTTGGACGCTGACTGCAGAACTAGAGAGGAGGATTCTAGCAATAGAACTGAGATGCTACAGAAAGATCCTAGGTATCACATTCAAAGGCTGCATCACAAACAAAGAGATTAGGGTTATTACAGTGACTGAACCCCATGATGAACTGCTAGCTAACTATTGTTAAAAAAAAAATGCAAACTAAAACTCTTTGTTTATATCACAAGGTCTTCAGGGCTTGCAAAGACCTTCCTTCAGTGAACAGTACCAGGAAAATGAAGAAGAGGCAGACAGAGAAGTCAATGAGAAGTTAACATTAAAGAATGGACAAGCCTGCTATTGAAAGAGGTTCTATCCAAGGCGAAAGACAGAGGAATACAGAAAGACAGTCAACAAATCTTGAGTGGTGCCCCAACAGTCCAACAAACTAAGGGATAGGTGAAGGTGAAGAGGTGTACAGAATACAGAACCTGAATCAAATTTGAACAAACTTCTTTCAAACAAAATAGCTTTTATCTACATAAAATACAACAAACTAACTCTAAAAAAAAAACGTACAGTCTTTATGTGGCTTGTCTCCTGTTTGTTCTCCCCCACTTCAAGTCTCACTCCCCTATTTATCACCTCCACTACAACAGGCTTCCCTTTGGTTACATCAGAATCTATTCAGCTAACCAAATGATCTGCCTAGTTTTACTTATGTTTACAACAGAAACATGCAAACACACTCCATAATAACCAGACTAAATCAGAAACTCGCATTTGTATTTTCTTAAGGATCTGTTTCAGGTATTTTTATTATTTTTATTAGGAAATGATTTAAAGAATAAAACCTTAATTAGAAACTCACTAAATTGTATTAAGTGTAAGCTTAATTTTATATCTTTTAACACAAAAAGACAAACCTGTGAGGATGATTTCACTCTGTCAAATGCTGCAAAGACCTTTATAGAAGGAGCATTTAGGTTGTGTGGAAATGTTAGAAAATTAAACCAGATACGATGACCATGTGCATAGCTATCAATCTTCCATCCTTTCTGACACGAAATAGGAAAAGGCTAAAAAAATTTAAAAAAAGAAACAATTAAAACTAAGTCTCAATTAAAATCTTAATAATAATGAATAACAAGAGCAGATGATAGTTTTCAACTGATGTCATTTACCTTCACATTTTTAAACAAGTCCAGTAACTCAAGAATACTAAAACTTTCTCTTCTCTGGAGACAACAAAAAAATATGATCAACAAACTATGTATTGTTAGTTTATTATTAACTAGATTATATATAAAATAAGAAATCAGCTAGAAGATAACAAATTAATAATAAATGTATATTTTATCTTCACTGACTTCAGGCATTGTACCACAGCAATTTAAGCATGCACTTATGAGGCCCATATTAAAGAAATCCAGTCTTGACCCGGAATGTCTAAAAAAAAAAATATCACACGGTATCAAATCTTCCCTTCCTGTCAAAGCTTTTGGAGCGCATTGTGTTAGCGCAAATTCTTTCTCATCTTGAACAGTACTGTCTCTTGGAAGAATTTCAATCTGCATATAGGAAGTGCCGTAGCACAGAGACAACAGTGGTCAGGCTTACTAAACGACTTACTTCACAATTCCGACATAGGCCACATATCATTTCTTTACATGCTGGACTTGTCCACAGCCTTTGATACACTAGACCATGAAATTATGATGGCCAGATTCTCTGCCACTTTTGGTTTAGCAGGAATCATCCAAAACTGGCTTGGATCCTACCTGACTGAACGCACCCAAAGTGTCATTGTTAAGCGGACAGAATCAACAAACTTACTCTTGAAGTAAGGAGTACCCCAAGAATCAGTACTGTTCACTAAGTATACATATCCACTCAGCTGTGTCATACAGCCAACCGGCACCATATACCATTTCTTTGCCAATGACTCACAGTTATACGATTCCTCAGTACTCTCAGAGGTGTTGCATCTGGCAGAGAAAATCAGTGGCACCATTGCAAGGGTGAGTGTTTGGATGGCTGAGAATAAGTTCAAGATCAACAAGACAGAAATAATTATGTTTGGCACTCGGAACAACGTCTCAAAAGTCGAAAACACAGAGATTCTCTTTCTATCACAAACTGCTAGGTTCCTTATGTCCATGTAGTGCCGAATCTTGGAGTTTTCTTCAACCCACCACTATCTTTCAACCCACACATAAGTATCTCTGCAAGGGTCTTCATCTGCAGCTGCACTGATTAGGCCAGATCCAACCATATTTAACAACGGAGTAAACAAAAAACCTAGCTGTGGCATTCATACTCTCCCGCCTTGACTACTGCTACGCCGTGCTAGCAGGTATACCCAATGACAAAATAGCCATGCTGCAGCATATTCAGGAACAACGCCGCACGAATAGTCCTAAGAAAAATAAAACGAGATTCTGCTACTACGCTCTTGCGCACGCTTCATTGGCTTCCTGTGAAAGCAAGAATCGATTACAAGGTGGCCACACTTTGTCATCAGTGTGTATTTAACAATGAGATGTCCTTTTACCAATGGACTCAACGCTTTTAGTGGTGCCAAGTTTCTCCCTCAAAAGCTATGGACTGTGGACTTTTTCAGTGCACGGACCAAAAGTTTGGAACTCCCTCCCCATTAATCTCAGACAGACAACAAGCTACATTACTTTCAAGAATAAAATTAAGATCTATCTGTTTAAAACTTTTTTAGATGTCGTGTTTGAGCCTACATTTTGTTTGTTAACAGCGCTTTATAAATAAAATTATTATTTTTATATATACAAAAAATCAAAATAACCTTGCTCAGTACATATGCATGGCCACTAATCCATCGCAGTAAGGACAAATACTTGAAAATAAAAGCTATTGCAACACAGAGTAGTGTCGAGGTGACAGATAAGAACAATAAATTCATTCTTCTTTATCTCTCATTCTTTTAATCAATGTCGTTTTCTGTTGGAGAAAAAACAAAACTAACAAGATGTATAATATTTTAAATAAAAAAGTATAGTTCTTAAACTAGTACATATACTTAGTGGACCGCATGGTATACACCTAGGACTCCTCAGGATACTCAGTGAACTGATTTAAATCTTCAAATAAAATGTGTGGACCCTATAGGAATATATACTCCAAGGACTCCTTAGGATTCTCAGTGGACTGGGTCATAAATGAGTGACTGCCAAAATGAAGGCTTTATTTCCATGTTACAAGTCTAGATCTAGATTAGAATTGATTAGATAAAGATAGATCTTGACTTTTTTTTTGTAGGTCCTAGTAAATCCTACCATTCTACACTACCAGGACAGGTCAATCATGAACTACATCTTTGGTATGATTTACTTTACTATCAATTAATTATGAAAGTAGATCTAGACCTAGATGATCAGGATCAGTAGCTTAACTCTAGAACTAGAATTAGACTTTAGAATTTATTTAAAAATTAATAAATCTAGTCACTAATTGTTAGAGTAAGGAAGTTAAAATTAAGAGTCAATTAGTCTCTAGAGTCTAGAGCAGCGGTTTCAACCTTTTATGCTCGGCGACCCCTTTTTTTACAATCCCCCACTCTGCTGTGACCCCCCCTTCTTACACACTTACAGCAATAGAAGAATAGACAATAACAATCCACATTTTTGATGGTCTTAGGCGACCCCTGGCAAAACGTCAATCAACCCCCATGGGGGTCACGACCCACAGGTTGAGAAGCCTGGTCTAGAGTGATGTCTAGACTAGTCATTCATGCAACATAGACGTTACTTCAAAAAAGAAGATGATTGTGTCATACGCGTCATGCATTTAGTCATGCATATTTACCAATGACTTAAATTCTGCCAAGTCACTGGTTTTCCTGGCTTGCTCAGGCAACCCATTCCATGCTCTAATAGCACTAGGGAAGAAGGAGTATTTTTACAAATTTGTCCTAGCATATGGGATGAGGAATGTGCCTTTATCTTCATGTCTTTCAGAGTATTTTATTGTTTTGTTTTTGTATTTGAAGATTATGGTTCAGTGTTTTATGTATAATTGCTACTTTACTTTTGAGTCTTCTGTCCTGAAGGCTTTCTAAATTTAGTGATTTTGCTATAGGTGTTTCTCTAGTCAAATGTGAATATTCATTTGTTATGAATCTCACTGCTCTATTTTGTGTCTGTTCCAGTTTCTTAATGTTTTCTTGAGTTGAGGGGTCCCAAATGGAGGATGCATATTCTATTATTGGCCTAACCAAGGTTAAATAACATTTTAGTTTTATGTACTTTATGTTATTTATTTCTTGATTTACAGAAATTTCTTTTAATAAATCCTAATGCTTTGTTTGATTTTTTTTATAGTTTCATCAAATGTGGATTCCATGACAGTTTTTCATTTATTATAACACCTAGGTATTTTGCGTTTTTAGTCTGTGTTACTGGTTTGCCATGAATAAGATAAGTGGAATTAATTTGTTTTAGTTTTTTTGTTACTCTTAACAACTGACATTTTTCTAGGTGGAAAGACATGCTCCAATTTGATTCCCATTTCTGTAATTCATCTAATTCTCTTTGTAAAATATCTGTGTCTTGTGTTGTTTTTATTGTTCTATATATTATGCAATGGTCTGCAAATAATCTGACTTTTGTTCCTGAAGTAATGCAATTTGGTAAATCATTTATGTAAATTAAAAATAGTAGTGGACCCAAGACTGTTCCTTGAGGTGTTGATTTAGAGCCATTTATTATTACAGTTTGTTCTCTCCCTATCAGAAAATCTTTAATCCACTGATGCAGTGGACCATTAATGCCAAAATATTTTAATTTTTTAAGCAAACTATGGTGGTGAACTTTATCAAAAGCCTTAGAGAAATCTAGTAAGATAGCATCTATTTGTTCACTAATATCTAAACCTTTAGAAAAATCATCAATTAGTCCTATTAGTTGTGTTTCACAGATCTATATTTCCTAAAGCCACGTTAGTATGGTGTGAGGACATTTTGTTTGTCTAAGTGGTTTATAATGTTGCTACATATTATGTGTTCTAGGATTTTACATGTGATGCTTGTAAGTGATACTGGTCTGTAGTTTCCTGGGTCAGATTTTTCTCCTTTTTTAAATAGGGGGGGGGGGGGTGACATTAGCTTCTTTCCAGTCCTTTGGTACTCTGCCCTGGTTAAGTGAAGCCTGAAAGAGTATTTTGAACACTGGGGCTAGCTCATTGCTTAGTTCTTTGAGTAATCTAGCTGGAATACCATCAGGTCCAGACGCTTTATTTGGTTTGGTGTTGGCTAATAGTTTTTGAATTCCATTTTCTTGTACTACTATAGCTTCTATGTTGTCTACTTGGTTCAAATTAAGAAATATGTCTTTGTCTCCTGGGGCTGAGAATGCTGATGCAAAGTATTTGTTTAGGATGTTTGCTTTAGTTTCATTATCATTATGTATTATGTTATGTTCATCTTTTAATGGCGCTATGCCTGTTGTTTCCATTTTCTTAGACTTAATGTATGACCATAGGTTTTTGTTGTTATCTTTAGATATTACATTGTTTATGTATTCACTCTGCAGCTGTCTGCTTACTTTTTGGGTTAGGTGTTTAATTTTTAGATACTTTTTGTAAACTCTTTCTGCCTTGGTTTCTTTAAATTTTCTATATAGGTTTTCCTTCTGTTTACAAAGCTTCTTTAGTCTATTATTAAACCAGCATTTATTTATTTTGTTTGATGTGTATTTAGTTGGTATATGATTTTCTATAATGCTTTTAAGATGGTTTTTAATGAAATTCCAGAGGTCATTGACTGGTTGGTTAATGTCTTTTTCTAATAAGAATGTTTGTTGAAAGTTTAATGCAGCTTGGTGTAGTTGTGTTAGGTTACATTTATTCCAGAGTAAGATTTTTCTTTTGGTTTTTGTATTGGCTACTGCTTTTATCTGACTGTGTATTTTTATGATCTCATGGTCTGATAGACCAGGGATAATATCATAATCAACTACTAATCCAGGTCTGTTGGTTAAGAAGAGATCTAATGTGTTGTTTAATCTAGTTGGCTTAATAATGATTTGATCTAAACTTAGGTTGTGTAAAGTTTCTATGAAAAGCTCATTTATGTCCTTAAGGTTTTGGTGTTTATCTATGGTTAGTGTTTTCCAATTTATATCAGGTAGGTTGAAGTCACCCATAATCCAAAAAACTGCATTTTTATTTGTCTCTTTAAGTGTAGTAATCTGATTACATAGTTCCTGCATGTATTCTAAACTAGAATTTGGTGGTCTGTAAATGCTGCCTATTATAAGGGATGTTGAGGTGGTATTAATTTTACAAAATGTAGATTCTATGTTTTTTGAGTTAGGTAAGGTAATTTCTTCAGCTATAAGAGTGTTTTTTATTGCTAAAAGAACTCCTCCATGATTATCAGCCCTATCTTTTCTAAAAATTTCATAATTACTATTGAAAATTTCTGCATTATAAATTTCAGGATGTAGCCAAGTTTCTGTTCCTGCAATTATGTCTGGTTCCTCACATTCTAATAAAATTTCTAAGTCTGCTGTTTTGTTCCTAATACTTTGAAAATTTATTACTAAGGTTTTAAGGTATTTTGGTATTACTTCTTTAGGAGGTTTGTTTAGTGAGGCTGTTGTATTAATTTTAGTAGATTTAGGTTTAACAGGAGTGGATCTGGCTAGTGGTTGGTGAGTTGGTTTTGGGATGGTGTTTAAGATGTTGTATGGGTTAGAAGTGTCTGCATCAAAGGAATCAAACAGTCCTGATGTAAACTGAGGTAACCCACACGGTACACAGTGCCATGATGCATCTTTGTTGCCTAAGGCATAATACACAGGTGTATTCATATGGAGACATGATGCATGGTACCATTCATCGCAGGTGTCACATTGAATGGCTTTCTGTTTCATGGTGCATACTTTTTTGCAGATGTTGCATCTATCTTTAGATCTAGGCCCTGGATTTGACTCTACATCTCCTGCTATTAATATTAACAGTGAAAGGTATTTATTTCTACTGTTTTGGACATCAATAAAAATGATCTTATATTATATTTGTTCGTTTGTTGTTTTTTTAATAGAGAATAAATGGGCAAATGTTTGAGTGAGCTTGGTACATGAATGAAGTTAAATGCTTAGATCTAGACCTACTAGATAGATCTAGATTTATAGAGAGAGAATATAGAGGATTCAGTTAGGCAAGAATGGCTATCCTAGACCTAACCTGTAGTATACTACAAAAGATCATCTGTATTAGAAATTTATTAAATTAATAAACAAACAAAAAACATTCAACACACATCTTAATATGCAAACCCCAAACATTCAACACACATCTAATCATGCAAACATAAAATAAGTCTAAAAGTCTGTGTATCCCAGTGACCTAATTTTGGTAGAAAAGTGTGCTCATATTTTTATTTTTTGTGTTCGTATTTATGCATAATTTGATAACATCTTAATGATTTCATGTGAGGGGCTATGCATGGGGATCTTAAAATTTAGTTAATGTTAATATAGAAATAAAATCTGAGTTTATTAATGCCTAAATATAGAGACTGTCCGAAACAAATTATGGTGTCCGGAATCAAATAAAGTAGGTCAACTTTGTCCGAATTAAATGAAATCACACTGCCTCTTTGACCTTAAATATAATAACAAATATAGGTTAGGGGTACAAATATAAGTAGTCATCCTTATTCTACTTTAACTAAAGAAGATTTTGATACATCACTTTCTTTTCTATGTCGAACCATTGTAAAATAATGCACTGTCAAAGTCAAACTTTCAAATTTGGGCCTATAAGGTGTCCGAATAGCATAAACTACTCTAGTTATTATAGATTAGACCAGAATTGCAGAATTAGTAAATTAAGTTAATAATAGTAAAGTAATAGTAATACTAATTAATAATAGTTATATACTAATATACTATATAGATTATAGTATAATATACTTATAATATAGTTATAGTCATAGATAGTCATAGTCATTGAATATTGAATATAGAATCATTGAAAAATCTACTAAATCTAGATTCTAGGTCTAGACTAGATTTCTAATGATGGATGATTTAGATTACTCTGAATAGTATAGATCTTGAATCTTGATCTACTATATAGAGATCAAGATATCTACATCTAGATTCTAGATCTAAATAATTACAAGAATCTATTCGAGATCAGTCCCTGCCCTACGAAAGAAAGTTTACATTTCCTAAGATTGAACTTTTTAAATATTTAAGGTGCTTCATTAAAAGTGTATACTAAAAGGAAACAAAACAATTAGATTTAATCTAGATCGAGATTCTCACCCGTGGGTAGTGCCTACTGGGTGGAAGGGTTAGGGTTTGAACTTTGAAAAAACATCGCTACCCCTTCAATTAAAAAGTCCTGGATCTGATAGTGGGACCAATTACACTGTCCTTCAAAAAGGCACATTCGGACGATTTGTTTTTAAATAAGTTTAAGTCTTAGATTGAACGTTTGATGCTTCCTCTACGTTGAAAATGTTGGCATAATTATATTTTGTGCTACAAATGGAGTAGCTTAAAAAATTTGATTCTACAGTGCTAAAAAGTGCACTCCTCTGGCTACGCTCATGGAATTTGGTTACTGTAGTTTGCTTTAGATTTTATATCGAATAGGGAAGTGTTATCGTCAAAACTATCTGTTATAAGGGGGAAGGGGGTTTAAACTAAAAATTCTCTGGAGTTAAAAAAAAAAAAGAAAAAAAAGCCTAAGCTTAAATTAGCTCATATGGTGACTGTAGTCTGCTTAAGAATAATATTAAAGAGGTTTTTTTTTAACCTCATACAAAAACTCTCCGAAAAAGGGGAGGGGGTTAAACTAAAAAACCATCTGGAAGGGGGGGGGGTTGAACTCAAAACCATCTGGGGGGGGGGTAAACTTAAAGCCCTCTGGAAAACGGTATTAAAATCAGGGGTGTAGCTAGGAATGTTCCATCATTTTTTATGCACAAAACACTCATTTGGGGGCCCCCTCAAGTGGGAGCCCGCATGGATTTTCAAATTCTCCCCCCTCCTCCCCCACCCCAGCTACGCCACTGGTTAAAATTAAAACCCACCTTTGCTATGCTCAAAGAATATTGTGTGTGTACTTTGCTTAAATTTTATATTGTAGAGGTGGTTTTTAGCTTCAAACCCCGCTGGAGGGGGTAAATTCAAAACCCTCTGGAGGGGGGGGGGGTAATTAAAATTAAAGCCTTCTGAGGGGGGGGGTTTAAACACAAAATCCCTCTTGTGGTGGAAACTGATGACTCATAGAATCTGGTGACTGTTGTATGCTTTAGGCTTATATTGAAGAGAGGGGTTTATTGAAAAAACATTTTGGAGGGGGGTTTTAAACTCAAAATCCCCCTTGGCAACGCTCATGGAATTTGTGTGACTGTCATTTGAATTATTTTTTTTTGTTTCATAGAAAACCTCCGGGGGGGGGGGGTTGACTAAAAAAAAAACCTTGGCTGCGCTGTACAAGTGATGGTTTAACATTAAAACAAAATCAACAAATCAAAGCAAAAAGTCAGTCACACCCGCCCCCCCCCCTTTGCTACGCCCATGATCAGCACTTCCTTTATTTTAAACGCCGCATTCAGCAAAAAGTAGACTAAAATTTTTTTTCTGCCATATATGACAATCTTTACAATTAGCCTACACATGGGCGTAAACAGGATTTTTTTCCGGGGGGGGGGAACGATAAAAAATATTTATATGTATGTATGTGTGTACATACTCTTTATTACATTCTGACCCATCATTCTTTCTGAAGACGTTTATTGTGCCCTAAAATAGGTTCTTCCTGGAGTTAGTGAAAAAAATTGTAGACTCCCCGCCATTGCCAGCTAGGGGGTCTGGGAGAGCGCTAGGAGCTCCCCCAGCGCGGGGCGGATCCCCGCCGCCGAGCACTATTTCAGATATTGAAAGCCAACAAAATGCATATTCTGAGGTATCTACAGTGCATTTTCCTGCTATTAACAAGTTTTATTTCAGAAACCGAATGTGCTATTCTAACTGACTTAGACCCTCCCTCGCCGTTCGGCGCATTTGCCGTCAAGCTGTTTCCATAAAAATCTGTCACTGGTAATGTCTGAAGCCTCTTCCCACCTGCTCTGAGGACCTCCATGAATGTGCGGCGCCAAGGTGTACTAGGATGTCATCGCAACTCTTCTTATGCGTAATTCATTTTGTCGGAGAACATTTTCTGCAAACCTCATGCGACGCTCTGTCACAATCTTACTTAGGGGTCGACTCCCAGTTCGGCATAGGATTTCCTTGATTTAGACCTGATCTCTATAACTGACTCCTAAGATCTGTCTTAGCTATCTTTGTTGAGTCACATTTAGTGTTTTTCAATTTCGGCAGATGACTATTCACTGCACTTTATTAATGGAGCCCCCGCCACCGGTAGAAATGTGTAACCTCTCTTGAATACGCTCTTGGAATTAAGTGACTGTAGTTTGATTTAGATTTTATATCGAAAAGGGAATTTTATCGTCAAAATCATCTGTTGGGGGTTTTAGCATCTATGACTCAGTTAAACTCATTAAATTCGCTGATGATACTGCCATAGTCGGTCTTATTTCAGGAGACGAAACTCAGTATCGAAGCTCGATAGAAGAGTTTACAAACTGGTGCACCGACAACTTTCTAGAACTGAATGTAACAAAAACTAAAGAACTTATAATAGATTTTAGAAAGAAAAAACATACTATACGTGAACTGCAAATAAACACTACATCTATAGAGCAAGTAACGGCATATAAATATCTAGGTGTTATCATCAACAACAAGCTTTCATGGGAAGACCACCTTGGAACTCTGGCAAAGAAGGCAGCCCAGCGACTCTTTTTTCTATACAAACTCAATAGCTTTAAATTAAGCAAGAAGATCCTTGAGACATTTTACCGCGCGACTATGCAGAGTCTGCTAACATACGGAATAACTTGTTGGCAAGGCAACGCCTCATCTAAACTGTTGCGACGTCTAGAAAAAATCATTAAAAAAGCATCTAAAATTACACTTACATCATTGCCACATTTAAAGGAGCTTTTTGAACAAAAGTGCCTAAGAAAAATCGAAAAAATCTTGGAAGACAACGGCCACCCGCTCCATCAGAACTACGACAGGTCGTCGCGAAGTGGGCGACTGCTGTCAATCAAAACAAGAACAGAGCGGTACAAAAACTCGTTCGTACCTCACTCGGTCAGACTCTATCACCGCCACTCATTGATCAGGGAACATGAAATGCACCAAGATACCTGTCTGTAGTCGCTGAATGAACTCTTTATGTTGTCTGTTGTATTTGTGTGTATTTTTCTGTTGTGTTGTCTTTATATGAGAAAAGAGTCCTTGTAATCACAACAAATTTCCGTAAGGATCAATAAAGCAGTCTTAGTCTTAGTCTTAGTCCTAGTCTTAAACTAAAAAATCTCTGGAGTTGTTTTTTTTTTAAATTCAAAACCCTATTTAACTACAGTCATAGAATTTAGTAACTGTAGTTTGCTTTAGAATAATATTGAAGATAGAGGTTTTCCATCTCAAAACGCTCTGTAGGGGGATTTTAAACTCAAAACCATCTGGAGGGGTTTTAAACTTTAAAAAAGTCATCTGTAAGAGAGGGATTTAAACTCAAAACCCCCATTTGGCTTGGCTACGCTCAATTAATTTTAGTGTGTAATTTTCTTTTTTGTATATTGAAGTGGTATTTTTAGCATCAAACCCCTCTGATGTTTAAACTCAAAACCACTTTTGGCAACGCTCATAGCATTTTGAGTGTGTAATTTGCTTTTTTTTCTTACATTGAAGATGTATTTTTTAGCATCAAACCTCGCTTGCGCTGAGTATAAACTCAAAACCCCTTTGACTACACTCATAACATTTTGAGTGTATAATTTGCTTTGTTTTTAATATTAAAGAGGTTGTTTTTTTACTTTCAAACCCCTCTGAAGGAGGTTTTAAGGCAAAACTGAGTCAAAACCCATTTAGCTACGCTCATAACATTTTGAGTGCATAAACTCAAAACTGAGTAAAAACCCATTTAGCTACGCTCATAACATTTTGAGTGCGTAATTTGCTGTTTTTTTTTAATACCGGGTATTGAAGAGATATTTCTTAGCTTCAAACCTTACTGAAGAGGGGGGGGGGGGGGTAAACTAAAAACCCCTTTGGCTACACTCATAACATTCTGAGAGTGTAATTTGCTTTTTTTATATTGAAGAGGGGGTTCATCGTAAATTTTGGAGGGGGTTGCTCTTGGAATTTGGGGATTGTCGTTTGCATTTTTTTGTTTTGTCTTATAGAAGAGAAGCATTTAACTGCAAAAACCCCTGGTAGGGGGTTTTAAACCCAAAACCTCCTGGTAAGGGTTTTAAACTCAAAACCCCCTTGGCTGTGATGGGGCAAGTGATGGTTTAGTATTAAAATCTCACCTAAAATAAAAAAAATCAAAGCAAAAAATCCGTCACTAAATTCTGACCCCCTCCCTAAGGGGAGATTTCGTTTCGGGAGGGGGAGGGGTGAACCCCCCCCCTGGCTACGCCCATGAGCCTACATACTTTTGAGACCAAAGACATAGAAATATATAGGTCTGTGTTCGAGAATCGATTAGTTTGTACTTCCTGCATTTAGATATAGAGTCTACTTATTTTTCTTCACAAAAGAATGGATTTGTTGATGTATGCCGCTAACTAGATCTAGAAAAAGGTTCGAACATTCAACATTTTTTTTTAAAGATTAGGGAACACACATCTAGATCTAGATTAGATTTAATTATTCTAATAGACCTAAAATCTAAATATAGTCTGACTAGACTTGACTAGAGTATTCTCAGTATAGATCTACTTCTAGAGTTGAACTCAGAGACTTTTTTAGCTCTCTTAGTCTCTACTCAGTCCACTGACTCAGTGACTGTACTTGAGTGTACTCATCTTATCTTATCTTATATAATACAGACGTTACTTCAAAAAAGAAGATGATTACGTCCTACGCGTCATGCATTTAGTCATGCATATTAACCAATGACTTAAATTCTGCCAAGTCAATTGGTTTTTCTGGCTAGCTCAGGCAACCCATTCCATGCTCTAATAGCACTAGGGAAGAAGGAGTATTTGTACAAATTTGTCCTAGCATATGGGACGAGGAATGTGCCTTTATTTTTGTGTCTTTCAGAGTATTTTATTAAATTTTGTTTTTGTATTTGAAGATTATGGTTCAGTGTTTTATGTATGATTGCTACTTTGCTTTTGAGTCTTCTGTCCTGAAGGCTTTCTAAATTTAGTGATTTTACTAATGGTGTTACCCTAGTCAAATGTGAATATTCGTTTGTTATAAATCTCAATGCTCTATTTTGTGTTTGTTCCAGTTTCTTAATGTTTTCTTGAGTTGAGGGGTCCCACACGGTGGATGCATATTCTATTATTGGCCTAACCAAGGTTAAATAACATTTTAGTTTTATGTTCTTATTTGATTTATAGAAATTTCTTTTAATAAACCCTAATGCTTTGTTGGATTTTTTTATAGTTTCATCAATATGTGGATTCCATGACAGTTTTTCATTTATTATAACACCTAGGTATTTTGAGTTTTTAGTCTGTGTTACTGGTTTGCCATGAATAAGATAAGTGGAATTTATTTGTTTTAGTTTTTTTGTTACTCTTAACAACTGACATTTTTCTGGGTGGAAAGACATGCTCCAGTTTGATTCCCATTTCTGTAATTCATCTAATTCTCTTTGTAAAATATCTGTGTCTTGTTTTGTTTTTATTGTTCTATATATTATGCAATCGTCTGCAAATAATCTGACTTTTGTTCCTGAACTAATGCAATTTGGTAAATCATTTATGTAAATTAAAAATAGTAGTGGACCCAAGACTGTTTTTGAGGTACAACTGAGTTTACTGTTATTGGTGTTGATTTAGAACCATTTATTATTACAGTTTGTTCTCTCCCTATCAGAAAATCTTTAATCCACTGATGCAGTGGACCGTTAATGCCGAAATATTTTAATTTTTTAAGCAAACTATGGTGGTGAACTTTGTCAAAAGCCTTGGAAAAATCTAGTAAGATAGCATCTATTTGTTCACTATTATCTAAACCTTTTGAGAAATCATCAATTAGTCCTATTAGTTGTGTTTCACATGATCTATATTTCCTAAAGCCATGTTGGTATGGGGTGAGGACATTATGTTTGTCTAAGTGGTTTATGATGTTGCTACATATTATGTGTTCTAGTATTTTACATGTGATGCTGGTAAGTGATACTGGTCTGTAGTTTCCTGGATCAGATTTTTCTCCTTTTTTAAATAGGGGGGTGACATTAGCTTCTTTCCAGTCCTTTGGTACTCTGCCCTGGTTAAGCGATGCCTGAAAGAGTATTTTGAACACTGGGGCTAGCTCATTGCTTAGTTCTTTGAGTAATCTAGCTGGAATACCATCAGGTCCAGACGCTTTATTTGGTTTGGTGTTGGCTAATAGTTTTTTAATTCCATTTTCTTGTACTACTAAATCTTCTATGTTGTCTACTTGGTTCAAATTAAGAAATATGTCTTTGTCTCCTGGGGCTGAGAATGCTGATGCAAAGTATTTGTTTAGGATGTTTGCTTTAGTTTCATTATCATTATGTATTATGTTATGTTCATCTTTTAATGGCGCTATGCCTGTTGTTTCCATTTTCTTAGACTTAATGTATGACCATAGGTTTTTGTTGTTATCTTTAGATATTACATTGTTTATGTATTCACTCTGCAGCTGTCTGCTTACTTTTTGGGTTAGGTGTTTAATTTTTAGATACTTTTTGTAAACTCTTTCTGCCTTGGTTTCTTTAAATTTTCTATATAGGTTTTCCTTCTGTTTACAAAGCTTCTTTAGTCTATTATTAAACCAGCATTTATTTATTTTGTTTGATGTGTATTTAGTTGGTATATGATTTTCTATAATGCTTTTAAGATGGTTTTTAATGAAATTCCAGAGGTCATCGACTGGTTGGTTAATGTCTTTTTCTAATAAGAATGTTTGTTGAAAGTTTAATGCAGCTTGGTGTAGTTGTGTTAGGTTACATTTATTCCAGAGTAAGATTTTTCTTTTGGTTTTTGTATTGGCTACTGCTTTTATCTGACTGTGTATTTTTATGATCTCATGGTCTGATAGACCAGGGATAATATCATAATCAACTACTAATCCGGGTCTGTTGGTTAAGAAGAGATCTAATGTGTTGTTTAATCTAGTTGGCTTTTTAATGATTTGATCTAAACTTAGGTTGTGTAAAGTTTCTATGAAAAGCTCATTTATGTCCTTAAGGTTTTGGTGTTTATCTATGGTTAGTGTTTTCCAATTAATATCAGGTAGGTTGAAGTCACCCATAATCCAAAAAACTGCATTTTTATTTGTCTCTTTAAGTGTAGTAATCTGATTACATAGTTCCTGCATGTATTCTAAACTAGAATTTGGTGGTCTGTAAATGCTGCCTATTATAAGGGATGTTGAGGTGGTATTAATTTTACAAAATGTAGATTCTATGTTTTTTGAGTTAGGTAAGGTAATTTCTTCAGCTATAAGAGTGTTTTTTATTGCTAAAAGAACTCCTCCATGATTATCAGCCCTATCTTTTCTAAAAATTTCATAATTACTATTGAAAATTTCTGCATTATAAATTTCAGGATGTAGCCAAGTTTCTGTTCCTGCAATTATGTCTGGTTCCTCACATTCTAATAAAATTTCTAAGTCTGCTGTTTTGTTCCTAATACTTTGAAAATTTATTACTAAGGTTTTAAGGTATTTTGGTATTACTTCTTTAGGAGGTTTGTTTAGTGAGGCTGTTGTATTAATTTTAGTAGATTTAGGTTTAACAGGAGTGGATCTGGCTAGTGGTTGGTGAGTTGGTTTTGGGATGGTGTTTAAGATGTTGTATGGGTTAGAAGTGTCTGCATCAAAGGAATCAAATAGTCCTGATGTAAACTGAGGTAACCCACACGGTACACAGTGCCATGATGCATCTTTGTTGCCTAAGGCATAATACACAGTTGTATTCATATGGAGACATGATGCATGGTACCATTCATCGCAGGTGTCACATTGAATGGCTTTCTGTTTCATGGTGCATACTTTTTTGCAGATGTTGCATCTATCTTTAGATCTAGGCCCTGGATTTGACTCTACATCTCCTGCTATTAATATTAACAATGAAAGGTATTTATTTCTACTGTGTCTGATTGAGAACTTCCATTTGTGATGGGTAATCTTCTTTAATGTTATTGATGTGTATGTTAGGTTATTTTTGAAGTTGCATTGATCTAAAGTGTGATGATTGATTATGACTGTTGTTTCCTTTTTAAGTTTAGTGTTGACTGAGGTAGATCTAGTTCTGTGTTCAGCTAGTGTGTATTTAGTAATTATTAGGATAAATAGCCAGAGCAATTTCATGATGACTGTTGTTGATTTTAGTTTTAAAAGGTCTAGTCTAAAATAGTTTAAGGTTAAAAATGCCTAAGATGGCCTAAGCTAAGTCTAAAGTGATAGCTAATTTACAATGACAATCAAATGGTTTATTCAAAATATAGACCTAGACTAGATCCAGATCTAATTCAAGATCTAGATCTAATTGTAGATCAATATATTTATGTGTTTAACTAACTTTAACTAACTATATAGAGTATTACTATTAGTTTATAATTAGTAGTATTTGTAGATGATTAGTAGATCTAAGGCCTTAATTAAAGTCTAAGTCTAAGACTGACTAGATCTAAAATCTAAGAATATAAAAATAAATATAGACTAAATAATATTAAATATAATTATAAGGATTAGTTGATTAGTGAGACAAAACTCAGTCTCACTCAGTAGGTCTCTAGAGTCTACTAGTGAATCTACTCAGTAGGTACTTAGACAAAAAATTCATAATAAATATATATTATATAACAACAGAAACTTTTTAGTTATGAAGAGCTTACTGAGAGGTTTTCAATGATACCCAAATTATCTTTCTATGTTATATAGGAGCAAAGTTATGTCGTTTTATGTGTAGAAAAATGGACTATAGATGTCCAAAAAACTGTGACTGTGATAGAAAAAAATGTATTTTCGTCACTTTATTTCATCATAACTTTATAACCATAATAGATAGAAGCCTGAAATTTGGAACACATCTACCCCATTATATGGTTTTAAATTTGATTATTTTACCTCACATGCAGCTAACATTGATTCACAGCTTATTCAATTGTTTGAAAATTGATTTCGATCCTTTTTCTAAAATGCTCTTTGGTAGAAACTTCCTCAGCTTTATAAAATTTATAAATATAATGTAAATAACACCTTGATAGCATTCGCTCCACTAGGTTGATCAAAGATAAGCTGTTAAACAATCATAACAATGCATAAATCATTTATACTTCATATTATCAACAACAATTACTATGTCTGGCACCACATGCCGCTGCATCATGGAGTGACTTCATTTAACATCATCAGGATGGGCCCAAACTTGCCTCAATAAGCTGATTTCTTTTTATATTTTGTGTACCTAAGTATAGATAAAAAAGATTTCTAACACTACTCTATAATAGAAACATTGATTTTAATATATAGTCATAGTTTGTTATGATATTTATAATTTTTCCACTTACCCATTTCAAAAATTAGACTAATTTGGCATCATTTGTAACATATTAGGGGACAATTTTTAAATTTGGAGGACAAAATTTCATTAAAAAAATAATAATGAAATAAAAAACTTTAGGCATAAATCTAGGTCTAAATTCAATAAAAAAAAAAAACCAAGCTTGCTTAAAAATGATATTAAATGCAAAATAATACTTACCTATGACTTTACTGTAAATTTTCTAAATAAACACGACTTTCATTTGTTGACAAATGCTTGGGAATGCTCCTTTAAGATTAGCACAAGGGTTTAAAAAAATGAAGCAAATGTAAAAACAACAATCAACTAACACCATGGGTTTGGAAGTCTAGCCATGCTGTTTCAAAACTATATAGCAGCTAGTCTAGCAGTTATAGGTCAGTAGAGTAAGGATTTCAAAGTACCTAATACTTAGAGTTCTAGACTCTAGACCTAGAGTGGCTTGAGTCCACTAGAGAGTCTAGACTAGAGTCTAGGCCGGGCTGTCTTAGTGTCTAGAGTAGATCTATATATATCTAGATCTAGATCAAAATCTATACTTATAGTCTCTAGACATCTTTAGAAGTTACTAAGTCTAACAGTCTAAAACAGTCACACTCACAGTCTTAGTCTAGACTAGAGTCCAGTAGACTAGAATCTAGATTGAGAGTAGTGAGAGTGAGACTCTTGCACTTTGCTAGAGTTAGGTTTGGTTAGCGGCTACTACTAAGAGAGAAAAATCATACTTCATACTCAGAGTAGAGTCTCTGTCTAAAGTATATTAATTCAGGAATTCTATTCTATTTGACTATTTGTATATATATATATATATATATATATATATATATATTATAAAATATTTTCTGTGGCATTTTACGTCTTGAGAGATGATCTTTTCCCTTTGCAACTTCTTGTGTGACTAAAGAGGCCAATCCTTGATACATTGCTGCGATCGCAGGTTGGGCATATATAATCACCAGGCACCGTTGCATTTTCACCCTTCTTTCTGCTTCTGTTGTGTATGGCATCTGCAATCTGTGACCCTTCCTTTATGCTCTCTCTCCATGTGGCTCTGTCCAGTGCCACTTCTTCCCAGTTGCCAGTGTCGATTTTGAAGAGCTTCATGTCGCGTTTGCATACATCCGTATAATGTAAAAGTCGGCAACCAGCGGCTCTCCTGCCTTCTATTAGATCGCCATACAGGATGTCCTGTGGAAGTCGACCTACTGGCATTCTACGAACGTGGCCAAGGCATCTGCTGCTGATAACAGAGCGGATGTCCTGGCGCCCTGCTCTTTGTAGCACTTCCTCATTGGTTATCTTATCTTGCCACCTTATTTTAAAGATCCGCCTTAGGCATCGGAGGTGGAAGACATTCAGCTTTTTTTCCTGCCATGAGTAGGTTGACCATGTTTAACTTCCGTACAGCAGGTGCTCAACACACAGGTCCAGTAGACTTGGGCTTTAGTACTGCTAGTCAGCAATATGTTGTCCCAGACTCTTTTCTGCAGCCGTGACATGGTGGCCATTGCCTTGGCTATCCTGTTGTTTATGTCTTTATCCAGTAGAATGTTGTTGGATATGATGGAGCCAAGGTAACAAAAGTGATCAACAATTTCTAGTGGTTGGCCATTAATGCTTACTTTACATTACTTACTTACTTACAGCACTTACATTAATGCATAAAAATTAGAAAATCTCCTGGGAGTGATGGTATCCCAGTGGAAGTAGTGAAAGTCAATGAACCACTCCTGCTCCCTGAACTCTATATTCTCATCTGCCGCTGTTGGGAAACAGGCCATGTCCCACAGGACATGCGTGACGCAACTATAGTCACAATATACAAAAACATTGGGGATCAGTCAGAGTGACTGCAACAATTACAGGGGTATCTCTCTCCTCAGTATAGTGAGCAAGATCTTTGCTAGAGTGGCACTATCCAGGCTGCAAGTGATAGCTTCTAGAGTCTACCCAGAGTCTCAGTGTGGATTTAGGAGTGGTAGATCCACTATAGACATGATATCTTCTCTACGACTACTGCAGGAGAAATTCAGAGAGAGAGACAGACCCCTTTACATCGTTTTTGTTGATCTAACTAAAGCTTTTGACATGGTCAGCAGAAGTGGCCTTTTCAAACTCCTGAGGAAAATAGGTTGCCCTCCCAAACTACTGAAGTTCATTGAGTGTTTTCACGAGGAAACTAAATGTACTGTCAAATTCAATGGAGCCCAATCAGCACCTTTTGAGGTTTGCAGTGGTGTCAAGCAGGGATGTGTGCTCGCACCTACTCTGTTTGGCATATTCTTCTCCTGTCTACTGCATTATGCGTACAACGACATAAACAAAGGCGTGTTTCTCCATACAAGATCCTCTGGAAAACTATTTAATGTATCAAGCTGCAGGCAAAAACCAAGGTTAGGAAGCTACTCGTCAGGAAACTCCAGTATGCTGATGATGCAGCTATTGTGGCTGATTCTGATATTCAGCTACAGTCCCTGGTTGACAAACTATCTGCTGCTTGCCAGAAGTTTGGCTTAAACATCAGTCAAAGCAAGACTAAGATACTTGTCCATAAAATATATATATATATATCTAATACAGTACTCTGCAGTAGTACTGCTACTACTACTAGTCAAGTAAAGTATTTATTTGCCATTACTAATTACTGGATTATTCAAATTACAGGTCTATCATAGTCTATGTCTACAGTCTAATACTCTGAGACTGTCACTAAACAATACAATCTAATGTATTTTTAATTTAAATAGACAGACAATGCCAGAATCATCAGTGAATTTAACAAATTAAACTGAGGCTTCTTTTGTCATTAGTAGTGCTCACATTTATAACAATTTAGACCTACTATTCAATCAGATTCACTTGATTTTATGTATTGGACTATATATGGCTTTTCTGTCTTGAAAGAAAATCAACTGGATGTGCCGAGATGAATCATTGTCTTTTTTTTTCTTGACTTGGGAGCAGAATCTCCTGATTTTTGGTTTTAGCCGCTTTACAGCAGTGCCAGAGTTTCCTTTGTGGAGTGCTTTCCTTGGCCTTAGATTAAGGGATCATGGGTGGCCCATAATGATAATATAATAGTAATTTAGTTAATAGTGTGCTGTTAACAAACAATAATGTGCTCAAGGCTCAAACTGCTGGGATAAATATGAGAGCTAACATGACTAATAAATCTAACAAAGTTTTGGAGGTTTTAATCTTCTTTTTGAATGTAGTGAAGTCTGTCTAAGTTATATGGGGAGGGAGTGCCAAATCTTTGCTTTGTGCAAACCATAAACTTTTGAGGGAGAAACGTGGCATTACTAGAAGCATTGAGACCATGGCCTGCAAGGCTCTCTGAAGGACATATGGAGTTATCAGTTTGCTAAGGTACAAGGACATTTTTTTTAATTGTAGATTAATTGGTGACAAATTGTTTTCACCTTGTAGTGGTGCCATGCATCATAATCCCTCTTTCTACCTTGCTGATATGATCCAAAGGAACGCTTTGCATTACATTTGGCACCAACTCAGTTGCAGAAGCTGTCAGTGGAAATATCATAATTATCATAATTAATAATTCCAACACCTAAGGCCCTTCACTTCTGATTTTTTCTTGAGGTTGTTTCCTGAAATTTTATACCACAGATGAATTGCCTTACTAGGGTGATGAGTCCATCTACCTGAAGCTCGTAGTTCATTAGTAGAAATTAATTATTTTGGAGCTTAAAAAAAGTCAAATGCAAAAAAAAAAAGAATCCCTGATTCCGTATTCTATTTAATAATTAAAAAAAATATCGAAGTGCTATCAATTCACAATACATTGTTATGGATCTAGATCTATATAAATCTTACTTATTAATTTATACAATAATAGACCTAGACTACAACCCTATAGAGTCTAGCTAGACATTACATTACGATTCTCTACGTTCTAGGTCTAGTATGATCTAGATCGATAACGTCTAGATCTAGATCTACATTCTTAGATCAAGGTTGACGTACCTTCAACAACATATAAATCTTAGAACTTATACAATTTCCTTTTAATTTTCATGAAATAAATTTTCTAGATATACCTTTCTTTTTTTCAAAGTATCCAAGCATCCAGATACCAGTACATGTTACTGAGTTTGAAGGTTGCATTCATTTATTGGTTTTTATCTTATGTACCTTACTAAGTTATATTTAAGTTTATTATTGTGTACAGTTTGCAGGTATACCTGTCCATAATCAACCAAGACCTCTTGAAGTTTTCAGCTCATGATAGTCTACAATTGAAAAAGTACAATGACATCCATTATAAAAGTTCATGCACTTTCTGGTGCAAGAGATGAATCCCCTCCTTGCTACATGCTGCAAGTGGATGACTTTAGATTTCTCTTGGATTGTGGCTGGGATGAAGATTTTAGCATGGACTTTGTGAAAGATTTATGCAGGTAGAGTAGAAGTTAGAAACTGACATCCTAACACTGTCTCAAGGAAGAGAAATAGTTTCTACTATATATTGTTGTTAGTAAAATACTTGATAGCTTAATAGCGATGTCACTAACAACAAATATTACTTAAAATGTATGTATTTAAAAATGGTTAGAAATGAAAACCTCTAGAAAGTTCTTACAAATCTAATAGTCCAAACATAGCAGTGAGAAGGAACACTAACAATTGAAAACAGTTGAGACCAACATAATTGAACAAAAAGTTCTCAAACAGCAAAATCAATCCACCCCTCCCTCTAAAAAAGTTAGTATAATGAATAAAACTATAATTCAACTCATTGTAAACATGTTTGTAACAGAATGTGTTGTCTAAAATATTGTTTATCTGTCATTTATATAAACTGCAATCACCTGTAAGTGTCAACAACTGGTATCTCCTCTTTATGTCAACAATTGTTATCTCCTCTTTATGTGAATAACTGTTATGTCCACTTAATATCAACAACTGGTATCTCCTCTTTATGTCAACAACTGTTATGTCCTCTTTATGTCAACATCTGTTATGTCCTCTTTATGTCAACAACTGTTATCTCCCCTTTATGTCAACAACTGTTATGTCCTCTTTATGTCAACATCTGTTATCTCCTCTTTATGTCAACATCTGTTATCTCCTCTTTATATCAACAACTGTAATATCCTCTTTATGTCAACAACCATTATCTCCTCTTTATGTCAACAACTGTTATGTCCTCTTACTGTCAACAACTGTTATGTCCTCTTACTGTCAACAACTGTTATGTCCTCTTACTGTCAACAACTGTTATGTCCTCTTTATGTCAACAACCGTTATCTCCTCTTACTGTCAACAGCTGTTATGTCCTCTATATGTCAACAACTGTTATCTCCCCTTTATGTCAACAACTGTTATGTCCTCTTTATGTCAACACCTGTTATGTTTTCTTACTGTCAATATCTGTAATGTCCTTTTACT
Source organism: Biomphalaria sudanica (assembly GCA_036873155.1). Lineage (NCBI taxonomy): Eukaryota > Metazoa > Mollusca > Gastropoda > Planorbidae > Biomphalaria > Biomphalaria sudanica. The sequence continues at coordinate 1,380,852 of JAZGLO010006728.1, read as the reverse complement.
GTCATCAACTGTAATGTCCACTTACTGTCAACACCTGTTATGTTTTCTTACTGTCAATATCTGTAATGTCCTTTTACTGTCATCAACTGTTATATCCTCTTAATATCAACAGCTGTTATGTCCTCTTACTGTCAACAACTGTTATGTCCTCTTACTGTCAGCAACTGTAATGTCCACTTACTGTCAACACCTGTTATGTTTTCTTACTGTCAATATCTGTAATGTCCTTTTACTGTCATCAACTGTTATATCCTCTTAATATCAACAGCTATTATGTCCTCTTACTGTCAACAACTGTAATGTCCTCTTTATGTCAACAACCATTATCTCCTCTTTATGTCAACAACTGTTATGTCCTTTTACTGTCATCAACTGTTATATCCTCTTAATATCAACAGCTGTTATGTCCTCTTACTGTCAACAACTGTTATGTCCTCTTACTGTCAACAACTGTTATGTCCTCTTACTGTCAACAACTGTTATGTCCTCTTACTGTCAACAACTGTTATGTCCTCTTTATGTCAACAACCGTTATCTCCTCTTACTGTCAACAGCCGTTATGTCCTCTAAATGTCAACAACTGTTATCTCCCCTTTATGTCAACAACTGTTATGTCCTCTTTATGTCAACAACTGTTATGTCCTCTTTATGTCAACATCTGTTATCTCCTCTTTATGTCAACAACTGTTATGTCCTCTTACTGTCAACAACTGTTATGTCCTCTTACTGTCAACAACTGTAATGTCCTCTTAATATTAACAGCTGTTATGTCCTTTTACTGTCAACAACTGTTATGTCCTCTTACTGTCAACAACTGTTATCTCCTCTTTATATCAACAACTGTTATGTCCTCTAACTATCAAAAACTGTTATGTCCTTTTAATATCAACAACTGTTATGTCCTCTTACTGTCAACAACTGTTATGTCCTCTTAATTACAGTTAACATCTGTTATGTCTTCTTACTGTCAACAGCTGTTATGTCCTTATACTGTCAACAACTGTTATGTCCTCTTAATTACTGTCAACAGCAGTTATGTCCTCTTACTATCAACAACTGTTATGTCCTCTTAATTACTGGTACAACTGTTATGTCCTTTTACTGTCAACAACTGTTATGTTTTCTGTCAACAACTGTTATGTCTTCTTACTGTCAGTAACTGTAATGTCCTCTTACTTTCAACATCTGTTAGCTCCTCTTACTTTCAATTACTATATATTATTAAACTGTTCGCAGAGTTACTCACCAAGTTGATGCAGTCTTACTGACATTTCCAGATCACCTTCACCTTGGTGCTCTCCCTTACCTGGTTGGCAAAGGTCATCTCAATTGTCCAATCTATGCCACTGTGCCAGTTTATAAAATGGGCCAGATGTTTATGTATGACCTCTATCAGGTAAACACATCATCTTTAAATAGTTTTGTCTACTTACGGCTCTACTTTCATTTTATTGTTCATTTTCTAAAGATGAAATTGAATTTGACTAAAGTATTGATAACCTTTCACAATTAAAGGCAGTGGTTTCAATATGCATCCTCCTACTATTAATTAAATATTGAAGCATACATCTAAATAAACATCATTATGGCAATAGAAATCAACACACAATTTCATAATTAAATGATTGTTATACAAATATGTAAAAACAAACACAAGAGAAAACAACAAGCAAAGAACTCTGTTCAGTTAATTGTAATTTTAATTATTATTTTAATAATCAAAATGTGAGACCTGTTTGGTTTGAACATTTTCAGTCTCGACATAACAGTCAGGACTTTGACAAGTTTACATTGGATGATGTTGATGTAGCCTTTGATAAAATCCTTCAGTTGGAATACTCACAGACTATTACACTTAAAGGTTTGCTTTAATGCAAATTTATATTTAGTTTTCTTACTTTAATATCTAAACATTATGTTGCATACTCTTCATGTATGTAGGTACAGATCAGATACACATTATGAATATATATTTGCCTATTTACTGTTGAAGTAAAAAATTGAAAATGTTGTAACTTGTATTTTGTATCTTACAGGTAAAGGTCATGGCCTTCAGATCACACCACTTCCTGCTGGTCACATGATTGGTGGAACTATCTGGAAGATTGTAAAAGATGGAGAGGAGGAGATAGTCTATGCTGTGGATTACAATCATAAGAAAGAAAGGTATTCAAAACAGACACAGATTAATTCCTTATTCATTGAATTCAGCTCCAAGCTTCACATTTAAGTATACAATTTAACAAAAAACAACAACAACCCAAACATGATGGCATTGTGATGATCACACTTGCCGGGGATTATATTATCAAACTTGATAATTCAATGAGATGAAGAAAGAAACATCTCTCCTTATTTTCTTAAAATTTCTTTAATAATACTTCTTCAACTTTCACATAAAAGGACTTCTCAATTCAATAACAACTTGACTTGATACTTCATAAATAAAACTTAAAGATACATGAAACTTCACTTAGTATAACATTCAACTTCAACTAATAAAACTTTAATTAATAAAACTTTAATTAATGGACCCGCTAATATCACTTATAACTCTATCAAACCATTACTAATCGAGGACTAAGTGAGGACCATCGCTCTACAAGAACAACTACTATGCGAGGACCCCGTCTAACTGACTTTCCCCTAATTTATACTTTCTTTGTTCGTACGTTCCAGAATCATGGAACCTTCTCAGATAATTATTTTAGTAACTTTGACCTTCTAGAAGCTGACGTGTGCTATTTTTTTCCTTAACCCCTTTCTTTGATTGAGTACCTAAAATTAACTTGTTTACGCTGGACACTTGGACTGGTTTGAACTTGCTTCTAGAAACTGGTCAAAATGGGTCACAGACTCGACTCGTGACAGGCATATTTTATCATCTAACATTTTATAGTTTCATTGTAGAGGTAAATAATAGGCTAACATCATTGAATAAATAAAATGTAATATTTAAGACAATTAAGTTTTTACAAAGCCTATATCAACTCTTTCTGTCTGCATGCTAAAAAAGTTTATATATGTTATTTTCCCCACACCCAATCTCAGATCAAGCTGAAATTTCGCACAATTATTTCTTTTACTTGACAACACAAGAATTAATAAACAAAAATAACAATTAGTTAATTAACCATTAGTAATTAATTATTTTATTTGTAACCTCATGCAAAGGAAAGATATTGTATTTGACTGATAAGGTGGTATAAGTTGAATTAGTCTCCTTTATACTTTTTCAAGAGAAAAGTTTGAAACTAACAATAGATAACTATAAAACCTTCTATTTTCATAAGCGATTCGCTGGCACAGTGGTTAGTATGTGGGCTTGATGAGGCTTGAGCTCTTGAGTTCGAATTCAAGTCATTCATCTTTTTTTAATATAAATACTTTATAAAAAGCAAACACTGTAACATCCTCCCTCCTTCCAAACTGGTCCAGACAACGGATAGCTAAAAACATGAAATTGCTCTAAACAAAAACAATTGGTAAAAATATTTCTAATTGTACCGATTTATCACTGTTTATCTAGATCTATCTAGATCTTAATTAATTGAATTGATCAACCAATGGGCATCAGGAAACACAGGCAGAGCCATGTACAAAGAAATGACTATGCCTAACAAACTGGACAGTATTAACTTTCTCCCCCACAAAGAACAATCTACAATCTTCCAGCTAAGGACAGGACACACACCTCTGTTAAATTACCATTTCAATAAAATAAATCCCACACAACTCCCCCTTTGTAGACACTGCACCCACCCTTATGATCCGTAAACCATATCCTTTTTTAATGCCCCTTCCTAATCCACCTTAGGCAGACCCTACTACCACTCCAGCTCAACATAACCAACACCCTGTACGGCAGTGCTGAACAACTGAAGAAAACAGCACACTATTTTTCCTTGGCACAGTCTGCAAAAGAGCTGACAGCTCAGCAGCAAAAAGCTGGCTAGAAGAAGAACTAATTGATACAACTACACTTAAAATAAGCTTTATTTAAAAAAAAAAAGTATTTAAAAATATTTTCTTGTTATTACGTTTGAACTCAGTACAGAAAAAGGAAATCTTTACAAAATTCATAAAAAATTAATATACTTAAATGTTTAACACCTTAATTATACATTTTATTCATAAATATCCCTAAACAGAACCATAAAAAATGCTTTTTTTCTATAAAAACATGTAGATCTAGTATCCACATAACCACCGAAGCAAGGAATAATCACTCTTACATCTGAAAAAAAAATTAAAAGTTTAAAATTAGAAAGATAGTGAAAAGAATATATGTATTTAGTTACTGAGAGTGACACCGCACTTGCCTGTGCCAACATAGTAAGTTCCAGATAGTGACACTGCACTTGCCTGTGCATACATAGTAAGTTCCAGAGAGTAACACCGCACTTGCCTGTGCCAACATAGTTACTTCCAGAGAATAATTCAGCACTGAAAGAGTTACAGTCTGGCAGTTAACTAATTTTTCCTTCATTGTTATTAGACTCCATTCTGTTGATTAAAATGTTTGTTTCTGTGCAGACATTTAAATGGATGTCAGCTGGATCAGATCTCAAGACCATCACTTCTTATCACAGATACATTGAATGCTCTGTACAACCAACCAAGTCGCAGACAGAGAGATGAGCAGCTCATGAGTAAGTTCTACTACATCTTTTGCAATGACCTATCTAAGAAGAACATTAATTATACTTAACTATATTAGCTAACAATTGTAATTCATTGCCATGGTTGACCTAAACTCTAAGAGTGAAATACTCATTCCTCTACTTTTTGTCTTAGCAACTATCCTTCAGACAATGAGGAATGATGGGAATGTGCTTGTAGCTGTGGATACAGCTGGGAGAATGTTGGAGCTGGCACAGCTAATGGTGAGTTGTTTTGCCTTCATGTTTAGCTAGAGTTTTAAAATGAAATCATTTTTTTCAAAACAACTATCTTTAATAAATATTCCTTTGATATTTAAAATTAAAAATGATTACTTTTGTTATTAGAATTAGTATTAAATAAGTGAGACGTAAAAAGCTGTTTCATTTTTTCATGAGTGTTTATCATCCAAATGTAATGCCTTCCACTAGGATCAAATGTGGCGAAGTTCTGAGTCTGGACTAACAGCTTATTCCTTGGCATTACTTAATAATGTCAGCTTCAATGTAGTGGAGTTTGCTAAGTCCCAGGTAGGGTTGCTTTTCTGTTGGCAAAATCTTAGGCTTGTTTTTTAGTTTACTAATCCTACCTAAGCTTAGATTTTTTTTTCCTGCAATGCTAACAATGATGTAACTTAGTGTCTTTACTTTATTGAGCTATTGAACATATTAGCTAAATTTTCTTCAGCACTGGGCTATAGCTTGTCAGATTTTAAGTCTGTGACCCAAAGACCTTACAATTTCCTTGGAGGATGAAATTATTTCTAGTTTTTAAAAGTAGTAAAAAAAAAAAAGATTTATTTGCTATAAAAATTTTCACAATCTATTTTCAAGCATTATAATATTTAAAAATAGAAGATATACATGTCTTCAATTAATCTACAAACAAAGTAACAGCAGGCATGTAGGCTGTAGGCAATAGTCATCCTGTGGCAGTCTCTCTAAACAATTATAAGATAAATTGCTCAATTGTCTTATGTGTCTCAGAATATTTTCATAATCCTAGAGAACCATAAAGATAAACAAGGCCAACATTATAATGCCAGATTCCTGAGTGCATTTGTTTATACACTTTGTTAACACACACATGACACACATCACATTTCAACATTCATCAGTCAAGAGACTCATCTAAGCAATGCCAACACTAAGAAGCTCTATGTGTGGAAGTATTGAGTTCAACAAATAACTTTTATTTTACTTCAATACATGTTGTCCTTCAGTCTCACTACAAAATAGTTATTAATGAAAGATCTAGCTCAGTTGTCACAAAAACAAAATTGTACTATCACTCTGGCGCCATTAAAAAAAGAAATATATAAAAAGCAAAACCCCACGTTACACAGTCATACCTACGTTCTAATCTCAAACAATGAAGTTGATGTGATGTACAATCAATGACAATTGATGTGAAGTACAATCAATGACAGTTTATGTGAAGTACAATCAATGACAGTTTATGTGAAGTACAAACAATGACAGACAGAATGTGAAGTACAGTCAATGACAGTGAATGTGAAGTACAATCAATGACAGTCAATATGAAGCATAATTAAAGTTACTGTAACATACAAGTTTTAGAACCCCTGTAATATCTGGTGACTTGTAGTTACTGAACTATTCTGTGCAGTTAGCACGAGATTTTGTTTGGTCGGAAGGTGACCACGAGGTGGACACCTCAGTTGATCTTAGACTCTGGTAGAGAGAGGAGTGTTATGGATAATTTTGACAATAGAGCAATGTACAAGTAAGGAGGTTATTACAATTTATTTGTATTCAGAACTTATTTCCTTGGATGTAAGTTGTGATGGCTGAAGTTGCCAACATCTTTTATGATTTATTATTTTATGTAATAAAAACCATGTCTGCTACCAGTGAGTATTAATTATTATAAATACTGTGGTCAAAGAGTTCAGCATGTTAGTGTTCTCACCTACTAGCAAATCTAGTGCGCGAGTGAAAGTATTTAACTAAGAATACAAGGAATATTATATTATCTACAAGAGGTATCTACATAACACGACATTCGCGTTATCACGCCTACAACAAGAACTGGGCAGTGACAGTACTCTATCAATAAATTAAGTTTCGTTTGAGACTTTGTGTGGCACATGATGTAGATAGGATCAGTGAATTTGACCAACTGTCAATGTATGTGTCATGTAATTAATTAGCTCAATGATGGATGCTCTGGGTGCACTCATGAATTAAAAATCCCAATCTTCTAAAGATACTAAAATTTAACACATAGAGGAGGTTAACAACAAATAACGAGATCATACAAACATTAGGCCCCCCCAAAAAAAATAGAGGGGTCAAAGGTTTGAAAGATTTTAGCATGTTGATATCAAATGTACTTTTACATAGAGTTGAAGCTAGGTGCTGAAAAAAATGTGATACATACATATATTAAACATAAATGAACAGGAGCACCAGGGACCAAGTTTTTAAATGAGAGAAAGTAGTGAATTAAATGCGACGAAAATAAAGAACTGCGCTGACAACACCGCCTAGCGATAACGCACCAAGCGAACTTAAACTCATGACCTAATGAAATAACAATGACCAGGTATGACCTAATGAAATAACAATGACCAGGCATGACCTAATGAAATAACAATGACCAGGCATGACCTAATGAAATAACAATGACCAGGCATAACCTAATGAAATAACAATGACCAGGCATAACCTAATGAAATAACTCTATGCAGGTTGAATGGATGAGTGATAAAGTGATGAGGTCTTTTGAAGATCACAGAAACAATCCATTCCAGTTGAAACATGTCCGCCTATGTCACAACCTGGCTGAGCTTGCTCGAGTCCCTGAGCCCAAGGTAAGATTTCACTTTCTACTAATTGACCTGGTGTTTGCAAGTCATTGACACAGAGAGTAGGCTTGAACTATTTCATACTTGGGATATCCCATGATTACTTGTATCATCATACATCTTTATCATGAAGGCCAGATTTAGAGATACCTTGATCAAAATATGTCTTGTCCTAAGTTCTTTTTTATTTGAAAAAAAAACAACATACATTTTTTATTTTCTTGCTTATAAATACACAAATATCCGTGCTTACGTCTTTTTCATTTGCATGATTATGTAATTTATTTTTATATCCTTTATAAATCATCTACAGTATCTATAAGGTATTAATGTATATCAAAGATATTATAAAAAATAAAACACATTTTATTCAAGTTATTTGGCTTCAAGCTAGGAATGTCTATTTTACTTCAAACTTTGTGGGTGATTAGGACTTGCTAGGAGATTAGGACTTGCTAGGACATTTGTGAACAATCATCATCATCTAACTCCATTTGAGTGAGGGCTTGAGAGGCTCAAATCCTCTCTTGCAAAAAAGCCCTGGACAGAAACCCTGCAGTCTTGCCTAGTGCATAAATGTCGCCTTACAGGTTGAGAATTTTTGGTTTCCCAGACCTGTCGAGACGGAGATCAGCACGTCTGGGGCAGTCAAACAGAATATGAGGCACGGTTTCCTCTTCTTCCCTGCAGCAGGGAAATTTGGCCATAGCCGTGAGAAATATGAGCCAACAGGACAATGGTCTGTCCTGTACTGTGTTATAATAGTTGCTCAGGTGTGGACAGCCTCCACCACAGGGAAGTGTGGTCAGGGTGCCTCATGCGCTCCCAGACTCTAAGGGCTTTTTGGGACTTGTCCCAGCACTCAAACCACTTTTCCTTTTCTGTTTTTTGAATTAAAGTCATAGCATGATGAAAACTTACAGCCTTTTCAGTGGGTGGAAGTTGTGAACAATAAGGACCTTCAAAGACATTGTGACAATCAGGACTTGCTTGAACTTTTGTGGACAATCAGGACTTGCTAGGACATTTCTCGACAATCTTGACTTGCTTGAATGTTTGTGGACAATCAGGACTTGCTAGGACATGAGCATGTATTGGTGTAGTGATAAAGTTAATTTTATTTATGACTGCATGGCAGTCAACTATGCCGATGGACAAGGAACAATGCTATATAGTTCTTTAACTTCTTGTATAATTCAGTTCTTTAGTTCTTTTATAATTTAGTTCTTCTAACTTCTTGTGTAATTTAGTTCTTAAGCTTCTTGTTTAATTCAGTTCTTTAACTTCTTGTATAATATAATTCCATTCTTCTAACTTGTTGTTTAATTTAGTTCTTTAGTTCTTTTATAATTTAGTTCTTCTAACTTCTTGTGTAATTTAGTTCTTTAACTTCTTGTTTAATTTAGTTCTTTAACTTCTTGTTTAATTCAGTTTTTTAACTTCTTGTATAATATAATTCACTTCTCTTAACTTCTTGTTTAATTTAGTTCTTTAATTTCTTGTATAATTTCGTTTTTCAACATCTTATCATGTGCATAGCCCGGTAGGAGGGTGTGTCAAAATCCCCCTATAGGTGGGTTTAAGGTTAAACCCCCCTCTTCTATTGAAAACAAAAAATAATGCAAAAGGCAGTCACAAAATTCCATAAGTGTAACCAAGGGGGAATTTGAGTTTAAAACCACCTCCAAAACTTTTTTTTCCTACTATAAAACCCCCTTTTAAATATTAGACTAAAGCATACAATGTTCACCAGATTCTGAGCGTAGCCCAGAAAGGTTTTGAGTTTAAAACCTCCCTCTAGTTGGGTTTGAAGCTTAAAACCACCTCTTCAAATATAAAATTAAAGCAAACTACAGTTATTAAATTCTATTAGCGTGGCTAAGGGGGGTTTTGAGTTTAACCCCCACCTTTCCAAAGGGCTTTAAGGCTTTAAACCCCCCTATAGAGAGTTTTGAGGTTAAAACCCACCTTCAATAGTATTTTAAAGCAAACTAATGCCACCAAATTCTATGAGTGTAGATTGAGTATTTAAAAAAAAAAACATCTAGAGATTTTTTAGTTTAACTCCCCCCCCCCCCCATCAGATGGTTTGACGATAAAAATTCCCTCTTCCATAAAAAATCTAAATTAAACTACAGTCACCAAATTCCATGATTATAGTCAAAGGGGTTACAAATCTCTACCAGTCGTTGGACTCCATTAATAAAGTGCAGTGATTAGCAGATTTGGTTTTTGAACTAAAATTTTTTAATAGCAAGATAATACACTATAGATACCTTAGAATAAGAATTTTTTGTTTGTTTTAAATAACAGAAAAATCCCCCCCCCCCCCCCCCAGATAATGGCTGCGTCCATGCTTTTTGTATAATTAAGTTTTTTAACTTCTTGCATAATTTAGTTCTTTAGCGTCTTCTATAATTCAGTTCTTTTAACTTTGTGTATAATTCAGTTCTTATAACTTCTTGAATAATTTAGTTCTTTAACTCCTTGTATAATTCAGTTCTTCTAACGTCTTGTACAATTTAGTTCTTCTAACTTCTTGTATAATTCAGTTCTTTTAACTTCTTGTATAATTTAGTTCTTTTAACTTCTTGTATAATTCAGTTCTTTTAACTTCTTGTATAATTTAGTTCTTTTAACTTCTTGTATAATTCAGTCCTTTTAACTTCTTGTATAATTCAGTTCTTTTAACTTCTTGTATAATTTAGTTCTTCTAACTTCTTGTATAATTCAGTTCTTTTAACTTTTTGTATAATTTAGTTCTTCTAACTTCTTGTATAATTCAGTTCTTTTAACTTCTTGAATAATTCAGTTCTTTGAACTTCTTGTATAATTCAGTTCATTTAACTTCGTGTATAATTTAGTTCTTTTAATTTTTTGAATAATTCTTGTTCAGACTTAGATCTAGATCATTTCCTAGCATGATGTTGTTCTGACTTAGATCTAGATCATTTCCTAGCATGATGTTGTTCTGATGTAGTTCTAGATCATTTCTCAGCATGATTCACATCAGACTATTAATGCCCAAAGCCTGCCCTATACTTATTGTGTGAGACATTATTAGACACGTTCTTGTACTTTGATCTTAAAATGATTGTGAATGCTAATGGTCGTCTAGCTGAAATCCTTTCCCTATTCTATGTACAGAGAAAACAAATGAGCTAGTCCTGTCATGTCAACTATTACATGCCCAAGTGTTGCAGTCAATTGGAATTTACTTTTTTCTTTTCTTATTTGTAACAATTCAATGTCTGCATTTTTAAACATCTAGTTTGGTAACAATTTAATGATGCTTTAATTTTTAATTCTGGTTCATTATTCAGCAATTATATAGAACTTCCTCAAAATTTTAATTTCAAAAACATTGTATAGCCCCATTGTATATTGTATTAGTAACCATGGTATAGCTCCATTCTTTCCTTTAAAAACCAACGAAAACATTCTAATCTGTTTCTAAACGTAAAATATCATTCACTGATTTCTAGACCTGTATAGAGATAGTTCTCATCTATCAAACGGATTCGCATGCTATTTCGTACACAGGTAATTTTCATCTCTATAATTTACAGCCGAAAAGTATGTGTGTGTGTGTGTCGATTTTTTTTTGGAAAAAGGGGTGGGGGATGAGCGTTCTAAAACGGGACCCTTCCAATACAGTGTAAAAAAAAAAAACATTTAAAAAAACAAAAGCAATTCAACAATATCTAGCCTGTGAATGTGTAATGCTAGTAATTACATGCAAACCTGCTTCATGTCCAGACTAGTTCATGTACAGACTTGTCGTGCACAGACACACATTTGAACCAATGCTTTCTCTACTAAATCATGTCTGTAAGATTGGTTGAGGGGTTTATTCCGTACATTTCATTAAGTATCCGACTTGTCCACATTGACTTGATAGGATGACCCTCAAGGATATTGTGCTCGCCACCAACAGGAAATGAGTTCAATTCTTTGACTCACGGTTAAATTGATCAGACGACTGTTTTCTCTCTCAAGCCAAACTCTGTTCAATGTTTTGATATCTATGAATGATTGCTGCTGGTTTACTAGCCAATCACCCCATAACGCAGCACTAAAGTTGTTTACACTAACAGATTAGCGCCTCTGTGTTCACTGCATCCAGTGTATTGCCGATACTGTTAATACAATGGATATAGTTTTTCCTCCCTGAAAGATCTGCTTGTCTCAGAAGACTTCACAATTAATGGTGTTCCAATTTCACATCCAGCAAGTTGACAAGCTTATATTCAGATATTTCCCTTGCATACTCAGTTCTGTTGCGATGTAAGAAGCTTAGAAAACACGTCGTTTGGTGGTCTCTCGAGTGAAGAGTAATTTCCCTTGCATGAAATGTTGATTTAATCCTACGAGTAGTATTAAAAAAATTATCAACAAAGAAGTTCTTTTCGTCTACATAGACCTAGATGTCACTGTTCTAACCGAAAACTCTATACATAGACCTAGATGTCACTGTTCTAACCGAAGCCTCTATACATAGACCTAGATGTCACTGTTCTAACCGAAGCCTCTATACATAGACCTAGATGTCACTGTTCTAACCGAAGCCTCTATACATAGACCTAGATGTCACTGTTCTAACCGAAAACTCTATACATAGACCTAGATGTCACTGTTCTAACCGAAGCCTCTATACATAGACCTAGATGTCACTGTTCTAACCGAAGCCTCTATACATAGACCTAGATGTCACTGTTCTAACCGAAGCCTCTATACATAGACCTAGATGTCACTGTTCTAACCGAAGCCTCTAAACATAGACCTAGATGTCACTGTTCTAACCGAAGCCTCTATACATAGACCTAGATGTCACTGTTCTAACCGAAGCCTCTATACATAGACCTAGATGTCACTGTTCTAACCGAAGCCTCTATACATAGACCTAGATGTCACTGTTCTAACCGAAGCCTCTATACATAGACCTAGATGTCACTGTTCTAACCGAAGCCTCTATACACAGACCTAGATGTCACTGTTCTAACCGAAGCCTCTATACATAGACCTAGATGTCACTGTTCTAACCGAAGCCTCTATACATAGACCTAGATGTCACTGTTCTAACCGAAGCCTCTATACATAGACCTAGATGTCACTGTTCTAACCGAAGCCTCTATACACAGACCTAGATGTCACTGTTCTAACCGAAGCCTCTATACATAGACCTAGATGTCACTGTTCTAACCGAAGCCTCTATACATAGACCTAGATGTCACTGTTCTAACCGAAGCCTCTATACATAGACCTAGATGTCACTGTTCTAACTGAAGCCTCTATACATAGACCTAGATGTCACTGTTCTAACCGAAGCCTCTATACATAGACCTAGATGTCACTGTTCTAACCGAAGCCTCTATACATAGACCTAGATGTCACTGTTCTAACCGAAGCCTCTATACACAGACCTAGATGTCACTGTTCTAACCGAAGCCTCTATACATAGACCTAGATGTCACTGTTCTAACCGAAGCCTCTATACATAGACCTAGATGTCACTGTTCTAACCGAAGCCTCTATACATAGACCTAGATGTCACTGTTCTAACCGAAGCCTCTATACACAGACCTAGATGTCACTGTTCTAACCGAAGCCTCTATACACAGACCTAGATGTCACTGTTCTAACCGAAGCCTCTATACATAGACCTAGATGTCACTGTTCTAACCGAAGCCTCTATACATAGACCTAGATGTCACTGTTCTAACCGAAGCCTCTATACATAGACCTAGATGTCACTGTTCTAACCCAAGCCTCTATACACAGACCTAGATGTCACTGTTCTAACCAAAGCCTCTATACATAGACCTAGATGTCACTGTTCTAACCGAAGCCTCTATACATAGACCTAGATGTCACTGTTCTAACCGAAGCCTCTATACATAGACCTAGATGTCACTGTTCTAACCGAAGCCTCTATACATAGACCTAGATGTCACTGTTCTAACCGAAGCCTCTATACATAGACCTACCTAGATGTCACTGTTCTAACTGAAGCCTCTATACATAGACCTAGATGTCACTGTTCTAATTGAAGCCTCTATACATAGACCTAGATGTCACTGTTCTAACCGAAGCCTCTATACACAGACCTAGATGTCACTGTTCTAACCGAAGCCTCTATACATAGACCTAGATGTCACTGTTCTAACCGAAGCCTCTATACACAGACCTAGATGTCACTGTTCTAACCGAAGCCTCTATACATAGACCTAGATGTCACTGTTCTAACCGAAGCCTCTATACATAGACCTAGATGTCACTGTTCTAACCGAAGCCTCTATACATAGACCTAGATGTCACTGTTCTAACCGAAGCCTCTATACACAGACCTAGATGTCACTGTTCTAACCGAAGCCTCTATACATAGACCTAGATGTCACTGTTCTAACCGAAGCCTCTATACATAGACCTAGATGTCACTGTTCTAACCGAAGCCTCTATACATAGACCTAGATGTCACTGTTCTAACCGAAGCCTCTATACACAGACCTAGATGTCACTGTTCTAACCGAAGCCTCTATACATAGACCTACCTAGATGTCACTGTTCTAACCGAAGCCTCTATACATAGACCTACCTAGATGTCACTGTTCTAACCGAAGCCTCTATACATAGACCTAGATGTCACTGTTCTAACCGAAGCCTCTATACATAGACCTAGATGTCACTGTTCTAACTGAAGCCTCTATACATAGACCTAGATGTCACTGTTCTAACCGAAGCCTCTATACACAGACCTACCTAGATGTCACTGTTCTAACCGAAGCCTCTATACATAGACCTACCTAGATGTCACTGTTCAAACCGAAGCCTCTATACATAGACCTAGATGTCACTGTTCTAACCGAAGCCTCTATACATAGACCTAGATGTCACTGTTCTAACCGAAGCCTCTATACATAGACCTAGATGTCACTGTTCTAACCGAAGCCTCTATACATAGACCTAGATGTCACTGTTCTAACCGAAGCCTCTATACATAGACCTAGATGTCACTGTTCTAACCGAAGCCTCTATACATAGACCTAGATGTCACTGTTCTAACCGAAGCCTCTATACATAGACCTAGATGTCACTGTTCTAACTGAAGCCTCTATACATAGACCTAGATGTCACTGTTCTAACCGAAGCCTCTATACATAGACCTAGATGTCACTGTTCTAACCGAAGCCTCTATACATAGACCTAGATGTCACTGTTCTAACCGAAGCCTCTATACACAGACCTAGATGTCACTGTTCTAACCGAAGCCTCTATACATAGACCTAGATGTCACTGTTCTAACCGAAGCCTCTATACATAGACCTAGATGTCACTGTTCTAACCGAAGCCTCTATACATAGACCTAGATGTCACTGTTCTAACCGAAGCCTCTATACATAGACCTAGATGTCACTGTTCTAACCGAAGCCTCTATACATAGACCTAGATGTCACTGTTCTAACCGAAGCCTCTATACATAGACCTAGATGTCACTGTTCTAACCGAAGCCTCTATACATAGACCTAGATGTCACTGTTCTAACCGAAGCCTCTATACATAGACCTAGATGTCACTGTTCTAACTGAAGCCTCTATACATAGACCTAGATGTCACTGTTCTAACCGAAGCCTCTATACATAGACCTAGATGTCACTGTTCTAACCGAAGCCTCTATACATAGACCTAGATGTCACTGTTCTAACCGAAGCCTCTATACACAGACCTAGATGTCACTGTTCTAACCGAAGCCTCTATACATAGACCTAGATGTCACTGTTCTAACCGAAGCCTCTATACATAGACCTAGATGTCACTGTTCTAACCGAAGCCTCTATACATAGACCTAGATGTCACTGTTCTAACCGAAGCCTCTATACACAGACCTAGATGTCACTGTTCTAACCGAAGCCTCTATACATAGACCTAGATGTCACTGTTCTAACCGAAGCCTCTATACATAGACCTAGATGTCACTGTTCTAACCGAAGCCTCTTTACATAGACCTAGGTTTCACTGTTCTAACCGAAGCCTCTATACACAGACCTAGATGTCACTGTTCTAACCGAAGCCTCTATACATAGACCTAGATGTCACTGTTCTAACCGAAGCCTCTAAACATAGACCTAGATGTCACTGTTCTAACCGAAGCCTCTATACATAGACCTAGATGTCACTGTTCTAACCGAAGCCTCTATACATAGACCTAGATGTCACTGTTCTAACCGAAGCCTCTATACATAGACCGACCTAGATGTCACTGTTCTAACTGAAGCCTCTATACATAGACCTAGATGTCACTGTTCTAACCGAAGCCTCTATACACAGACCTAGATGTCACTGTTCTAACCGAAGCCTCTATACATAGACCTAGATGTCACTGTTCTAACCGAAGCCTCTATACACAGACCTAGATGTCACTGTTCTAACCGAAGCCTCTATACATAGACCTAGATGTCACTGTTCTAACCGAAGCCTCTATACATAGACCTAGATGTCACTGTTCTAACCGAAGCCTCTATACACAGACCTAGATGTCACTGTTCTAACCGAAGCCTCTATACATAGACCTAGATGTCACTGTTCTAACCGAAGCCTCTATACATAGACCTAGATGTCACTGTTCTAACCAAAGCCTCTATACACAGACCTAGATGTCACTGTTCTAACCGAAGCCTCTATACATAGACCTACCTAGATGTCACTGTTCTAACCGAAGCCTCTATACATAGACCTACCTAGATGTCACTGTTCTAACCGAAGCCTCTATACATAGACCTAGATGTCACTGTTCTAACCGAAGCCTCTATACATAGACCTAGATGTCACTGTTCTAACTGAAGCCTCTATACATAGACCTAGATGTCACTGTTCTAACCGAAGCCTCTATACACAGACCTACCTAGATGTCACTGTTCTAACCGAAGCCTCTATACATAGACCTACCTAGATGTCACTGTTCTAACCGAAGCCTCTATACATAGACCTAGATGTCACTGTTCTAACCAAGGCCTCTGTACATAGACCTAGATGTCACTGTTCTAACCGAAGCCTCTGTACATAGACCTAGATGTCACTGTTCTAACCGAAGCCTCTATACATAGACCTAGATGTCACTGTTCTAACTGAAGTCTCTATACACAGACCTAGATGTCACTGTCCTAACCGAAGTCTCTATACATAGATCTAGATGTCACTGTACTAACTGAAGCCTCTGTACATAGATCTAGATGTCAATGGTCTAATTGAAGTCTCTATACATAGATCTAGATATCACTGAACTAACTGAAGCCTCTATACATAGATCTAGATGTAATTGTTCTAATTAAAGTCTCTGTACATAGATCTAGATGTCAGTGGTCTAACCGAAGCGTCTGTACATAAATCTACATGTCAATGGTCTAATTGAAGCGTCTATACATAGATCTAGATGTCACTTGTGTAACTGAAGCGTCTATTAATAGATCTAGATGTCACTGTATACATTTCACTTGTTTCATTGCGCGTCAGTACATAAGTTGTCACTGGTCTAACTGAAGCGTCTATGTCTAGATGTCACTGCATATATTTCACATATTTCATTGCTTGTCAGTACATTAAATGTCATGATCTCACAATATAGTCTATAAATGGATGTAACTGGTCTCTTAACAGCATCTTAGGGATGGTAATGGTCTCTCATATGGTGACTTACTTTTGTATCATCGACTGTCATATGGTGACTTACTTTAGTATCTCAGATTGTCATATGGTGACTTACTTTTGTATCATCGACTGTCATATGGTGACTTACTTTAGTATCTCAGATTGTCATATGGTGACTTACTTTAGTATCTCAGATTGTCATATGGTGACTTACTTTAATATCTCAGATTGTCATATGGTGACTTACTTTAGTATCTCAGATTGTCATATGGTGACTTACTTTAGTATCTCAGATTGTCATATGGTGACTTACTTTAGTATCTCAGATTGTCATATGGTGACTTACTTTAGTATCTCAGATTGTCATATGGTGACTTACTTTAGTATCTCAGATTGTCATATGGTGACTTACTTTAGTATCTCAGATTGTCACATGGTGACTTACTTTAGTATCTCAGATTGTCATATGGTGACTTACTTTAGTATCTCAGATTGCCATATGGTGACTTACTTTAGTATTTCTGATTGCCTCATTGTAAAATACCCTATAGATAAAGGGAATGTAGCTCCTAAAAGTCAGATCATTATCAACTTTCACGTGTGTTTGTTGTGGAACAATGTGGTTCTTTTGGACGCTTTGGTTAGAGTAAATGAATTGTGTGAAATATGTTAAAATGTTAATGCCACCCAGTGAAATGTGTTAAAATGTGTTCATTTTACCCAGTGAAATGTGTTAAATGTGGTCATGTCACCCTGTGAAATGTGTTAAAATGTGTTCATGTCACCCTGTGAAATGTGTTAAAATGTGTTCATGTCACCCTGTGAAATATGTTAAAATGTGTTCATGTCACCCTGTGAAATGTGTTAAAATGTGTTCATGTCACCCTGTGAAATGTGTTAAAATGTGTTCATGTCACCCTGTGAAATGTGTTAAAATGTGTTCATGTCACCCTGTGAAATGTGTTAAAATGTGTTCATGTCACCCTGTGAAATGTGTTAAATGTGTTCATGTCACCCTGTGAAATGTGTTCATGTCACCCTGTGAAATGTGTTAAAATGTGTTCATGTCACCCTGAGAAATGTGTTAAAATGTGTTCATGTCACCCTGTGAAATGTGTTCATGTCACCCTGTGAAATGTGTTAAAATGTGTTCATGTCACCCTGTGAAATGTGTTAAAATGTGTTCCGAGACGGAGCGTTGTTTTTGTTTCGCTCTAGCACTGGACGCACCTTCCTTCTAGTCCAGTTATAATGGCACATTCTGGCCTGGGCATTTGTTTGGCAGTGACTAACTAGATCTACTACGTCATGGACATTGGTCTCCTAACAATGTCAGAGACAGAATTCTAAGGGAAAGAAAACAAAATCCATGTCAAAACATGTCGGCGGACCCCCCCCCCCCGTTGCCCGCGCGCCGTAGTTTGCCTACCCAGTATTATCTCCGTCTGCTTTCACTTTCCGCTGACCTTTAGGTCACGTTGCCAAGACTCCAGTTGTGCCAACACTGTCGTATCCTGCTCGCCCCCAAGCCAGAGATAGGTCAGGGCATAGTGTCGATTGGTGTTTGGTCAGTGACGTCACTGCTATTTCACCGGGGTTAAATTGGTTTCATATTCTTCTTAAAGACCTCGAATTACCCCCCCCCCCTCCCCAATCGAACACGGCTTTGATGCTGGGGCTTAAAGAAAAGCCATTGAAATAATGAGAGAGAACAAAATAGAAGCCATTTTGTCTACTAATTATCTTTGTTAAGCTTCATGCTCAGTATCACATTGTAGTGCTAGCGAGGGACTTTTTGTCTTTTCTTGTACATTACACAGGTGTGTCTGTGTGTTGTGTGCTACTCTGTCTGTGTGTCTGTGTGTTGTAAGCAACTATGTTTCTGTGTTACTTATTGTGTCTCTGTGTTGCGTGCTACTCTGTGTGTCTGTGTGTTGTGTGCTACTCTGTTTGTGTGTCTGTGTGTGTCTGTGTGTTGTGTGCTACTCTGTGTGTTGTGTGCTACTCTGTGTGTCTGTGTGTTGTGTGCTACTCTGTGTGTTGTGTGCTACTCTGTGTGTTGTGTGCTACTCATTGTGTCTGTGTTGTGTGCTACTCTGTGTGTTGTGTGCTACTCTGTGTGTTGTGTGCTACTCATTGTGTCTGTGTTGTGTGCTACTCTGTGTGTTGTGTGCTACTCTGTGTGTTGTGTGCTACTCTGTGTGTTGTGTGCTACTCTGTGTGTTGTGTGCTACTCTGTGTGTTGTGTGCTACTCTGTGTGTTGTGTGCTACTCTGTGTTGTGTGCTACTCTGTGTGTTGTGTGCTACTCTGTGTGTTGTGTGCTACTCTGTGTGTTGTGTGCTACTCTTTGTGTTCTGTTCTACTCATTGTGTCTGTGTGTTGTGTGCTACTCTGTGTGTTGTGTGCTACTCATTGTGTCTGTGTGTTGTGTGCTACTCATTGTGTCTGTGTTGTGTGCTACTCTGTGTGTTGTGTGCTACTCTGTGTGTTGTGTGCTACTCTGTGTGTTGTGTGCTACTCTGTGTGTTGTGTGCTACTCTGTGTGTTGTGTGCTACTCTGTGCGTTGTGTGCTACTCTGTGTGTTGTGTGCTACTCTTTGTGTTCTGTTCTACTCATTGTGTCTGTGTGTTGTGTGCTACTCTGTGTGTTGTGTGCTACTCATTGTGTCGGTGTTGTGTGCTACTCTGTGTGTTGTGTGCTACACATTGTGTCTGTGTGTTGTGTGCTACTCTGTGTGTTGTGTGTGTGATACTCTGTGTGTCTTTGTGTTGTGTGCTACTCTGTATGTCTCTGTGTTGTGTGCTACTCTGTGTGTGTCTGTGTGTTGTGTGCTACACTGTCTCTGTGTGTGTACTTTTTAACAATAGATTTCGTTACTTCAGTGGTCAAAGAACTCATTCCTAAATGTTTCTCTATTCATTCTAGTCTGTATCACACTGTAGTTTGTACTCCTCTCCACAACTAGAAAGTGGCTGAAACAATGAACGATACAAACGTAGTCCATATATTAAGGAGGTTTTAAAACCATTTTCTTCTTGGGGTTCATGCGCTAAGCATTGCCTGAGGGTCAGAAGTCAGTGCCTTGGTCAGTGCAGTCCTTTATAGCGTTCTATTTCATTGACTTTTTTTTGTTTAATTACAAAAGTAGTCCTTAGTGCTGTCTATTTAGTAGGGCCGTACTCTAGCAGTCGGCAAGCACCGAGATTCGGACCAGATTTTAGGCAGTGAAATTGCCTCCATGTAGCATGAAGACTAGAAAGGAATGTCAAGGTAATTCGAAACAGACCAGTTCTTCTTGTCAGTCTCATCTGACTGACAACTTTGTTCTTAAGATGATGTGTCTGTAGCGCCTTACATTCATGTTCTATATTCAATCTGACAACTTTGTCCTAAAGATGATGTGTCTGTAGCGCCTTACATTCATGTTCTATATTCAATCTGACAACTTTGTCCTAAAGATGATGTGTCTGTAGCGCCTTACATTCATGTTCTATATTCAATCTGACAACTTTGTCCTAAAGATGATGTGTCTGTAGCGCCTTACATTCATGTTCTATATTCAATCTGACAACTTTGTCCTAAAGATGATGTGTCTGTAGCGCCTTACATTCATGTTCTATATTCAATATGACAACTTTGTCCTAAAGATGATGTGTCTGTAGAGCCTTACATTTATGTTCTATATTCAATCTGACAACTTTGTCCTAAAGATGATGTGTCTGTAGAGCCTTACATTCATATTCTATATTCAATCTGACAACTTTGTCCTAAAGATGATGTGTCTGTAGAGCCTTACATTCATGTTCTATATTCAATCTGACAACTTTGTCCTAAAGATGATGTGTCTGTAGAGCCTTACATTCATGTTCTATATTCAATCTGACAACTTTGTCCTAAAGATGATGTGTCTGTAGCGCCTTACATTCATGTTCTATATTCAATATGACAACTTTGTCCTAAAGATGATGTGTCTGTAGAGCCTTACATTTATGTTCTATATTCAATCTGACAACTTTGTCCTAAAGATGATGTGTCTGTAGAGCCTTACATTCATATTCTATATTCAATCTGACAACTTTGTCCTAAAGATGATGTGTCTGTAGAGCCTTACATTCATGTTCTATATTCAATCTGACAACTTTGTCCTAAAGATGATGTGTCTGTAGCTCCTTACATTCATGTTCTATATTCAATCTGACAACTTTGTCCTAAAGATGATGTGTCTGTAGCGCCTTACATTCATGTTCTATATTCAATCTGACAACTTTGTCCTAAAGATGATGTGTCTGTAGCGCCTTACATTCATGTTCTATATTCAATCTGACAACTTTGTCCTAAAGATGATGTGTCTGTAGCGCCTTACATTCATGTTCTATATTCAATATGACAACTTTGTCCTAAAGATGATGTGTCTGTAGAGCCTTACATTTATGTTCTATATTCAATCTGACAACTTTGTCCTAAAGATGATGTGTCTGTAGAGCCTTACATTCATATTCTATATTCAATCTGACAACTTTGTCCTAAAGATGATGTGTCTGTAGAGCCTTACATTCATGTTCTATATTCAATCTGACAACTTTGTCCTAAAGATGATGTGTCTGTAGAGCCTTACATTCATGTTCTATATTCAATCTGACAACTTTGTCCTAAAGATGATGTGTCTGTAGCGCCTTACATTCATGTTCTATATTCAATATGACAACTTTGTCCTAAAGATGATGTGTCTGTAGAGCCTTACATTCATGTTCTATATTCAATCTGACAACTTTGTCCTAAAGATGATGTGTCTGTAGCGCCTTACATTCATGTTCTATATTCAATCTGACAACTTTGTCCTAAAGATGATGTGTCTGTAGCGCCTTACATTCATGTTCTATATTCAATCTTCATTAAAACGATGATCACCAAATGGGAGAGAAAAACTATCTTAACATCGATGAACTGGCTTGCTCCACGAGTCAACAGAGAAGCTTACCTCCCCTGCTTAGATCTCTAAGCTTACATTAATTGATAATTATATATTCTAGAGAGACACACATGCTTTAAAAAAAAAAAATCACAATCTATATCACTTTTTTTGGGGTCATCTCTTTCTCTCTAGCTAATTGACATGGAGATAATGTTGCCCTTACTTTTCTTTCAACTCTTAGCCTGAGTCTCTGGACGCTCCTAGGGCAATCCTACCAATGAAGTATTCACGCATTGATACCAACATTTCGCATGTAAGGTCACAATCGAAAAACTATAAATGAATAAAAATATATTTCCATTTATTAATTATCTTATGAAATAAAATACACACTCCAATGTTATTTTTTGAAAAAAGATCTTTGATACGAACCTCGCTTTAGTGGTTAGTCTTTAACGGAAGTCCTCCATACACAGCTGACGTCAAACTAAATAGTTCGAACCAATATTCTACATTTAATTCTAAGTTAATTGATTATTCGAAAACAATTTATAAATTTTTAGCAGTATGCATTATTAATCTTAAACATTTAATAATTTTAAGATTAAGTACTAGGTGACCGAGCCTCGCTCGGTTGAATACTTTGTTAAGGAAGGATATATAGTAATATATACCCATAGTCATTTTGGGAATAGTTTTATAATTACGAAAATGTTCGATCGGGTAAAAACTACCAATATGAAGAGTTGCTTTTTCGTTCTGTTAGTTCTCAATGTAATTGTACATGGCGATTAGAATAGAAAGTCTCTTAAGTCCAAACAACAGTATTGAAAACCACAGATCACGTCGTCACGTTTTACATTGCATCTTTTGCGTAAAACTATTGGGCTGTTATTGACTTGGAAGAAAGTCTTTGCATTGAAACTTCTAAAATGGTTACGTTTTGTGATTTAATATTGCAATTAAGTAATAGTAAATTCAATAAGTCCTTAGTACGAAGCATCAAGTGATAAAAAATCTCTACGTTATTGTGTAAAACGTGCACCTTGTAACAAATTAAAATGTCTCATTTTTTCTTAAAAGACTTAAAAAGATCGCGTTAGTATTCCAAAGAAGCGTTATTGTGGGGTATCTCTGTTTCGCCGACCACCTTTCAGCTCACTAAAAAAAAAAAGGCATATGTTCGTCCCCCATACGAGATAAGTGCCCTGTCCAGCGTGACTGTCGGACTATAAGAAGTTCATACCATTTCGCAAGAATATCACTGTTTGTAGTGCGGTCTTGCCACTGTATGTCCATGATGGTGTACAACATATCTTTGCTGAAGGCGTTCAAGAAATCTTAGTTGCTTTCTATAAAGTACTCTTGTATCAGATCCACAAAGAGGGGTTGAGAGAACCACTACCTGGTACACACTGATTTTTGTAGTCAGGCAGAGCGATTTATTTCGCCACACTCTCGCTAGGAGGCCACCAAAAGCACGACTATCCCTGATCACATTATCAAAACCTCCCTTTAAAGCAATGCCTCATTTGATACTATGCTTCCCAGATATGTGAAGTTATCTACCACGTTGGGGTGAGTAGGTTTTATTGGGTGACTTCTGGAACAAGCCTTCCGTTTTACCGAGGTTTATAGTTAAACCAAAAGAGGCGGCAGCTGGATATCATAAGGGCCGGCTTTAGGCCACTGCAAACTATAAGGCCGAAGTGGGCCCCAAACTTTCATAAGCCCCGTGTTAATTCTATGAGTAAATTATTACATAAAAATTATAATAGGGTTCTCGTGGTCTTCTTGTTTTCAAGGAGCTCCTAAAAATCTCCTGAAACTCATGTCCTTAAAATAGACAAAATTGTAATTTTGGAGTGTCAATCAATATGGTAAACGCCAATCCTACGCTTGATAAAAAACGGCATCGCCAGCTTTCATTTCATAAAAATGTACTGCAAAGACGAATTTATTTTGTATTACAAAATCTTAATTTTCACTTATTATCCTTATCCCTACCCTGACTGGGCCGCGCGCAATCCATTTCATGTAGTGTTCCGCAAATGTTAGGGCCGGCTCTGGATATCATGTTCAGTGTGTGCAAGTAAGGCGTAGAGAAGCTGTGTTATGACCATTTCTATGTTTTGGTATGGGACAGTAGACTTCAAATTTGAACACATTGCAATAATTCACCAGCTATATAATAACAAAGTAAAAGCTACCTACGGGTCTACTCAATAAAAGTGTAAACAATTTATAAAGCCTTTAAAACACAATAACTAATCAACAAATTTAATTTAATTTTTTTTTTTTCCATAGTTTCATAATGGATCAATCTACAATAAGATGGTGCGCAAATGTTTAATTACGCCAATAGATTCATTAAAACTTGTTCTTGTTTGCGAAGAAAAGTCTTAGTGTACTGCTGTGACCTCATTTAGAAAATTTTCATTCATAAAACATTCTAGCCAAAATTAATTTTTCGATAATGAGACATTTTCAAACCGATATAACGGTCGACTTCGAGTTTTCCCGATGTGGCCAATGAGTTGAGAACTTTTTTCTCATTAATATACACATAGCTTGATATTTTAAAGAAAATCGTTAGAGCCGTTTTCGAAATGAAATTTATATATAAATAAATATACATGAATTGCTCGCTTAAGAGTATAGGAAAGTGTGAGAGATATACAGTATAAAATACTTAGATGTACTTCATAATACGTAGACATTTTTTACAAAGACAGCATCACAAACAAGGACATTCGAAACAGGATCACAATGGCAATTAGGCCTCACGTTGACCTGCTGACCACTGTAAAAAAACGCAAACTAAAACCTGATGGCCATAGCATAAGGTCCTTAGGGCTCGCAAATACCTTCCTTCAGGGAACAGTACCACGAAAAAGAATATCAAAGAATGGGATCTGCCACTTAAAACGATTCCATACAAGTCAGAAGACAGAGACGGTGCCCCAACAACTGAGGGAGAGGTGAAGGTGAAACAAAGGGGTTCCTCGACAAATCGTACACCCGACAATTTGTTCATCGACAATTGGTTCACGACAAAGGTCCACTGTTTTTGTCCAACCATTGACTGGACGTTTTGCTGGACCAACATATTGAAATCAGCTTTAGTTTTTGTTCAACCATTGACTGGACATTTTGCTGGACCAACATATTGAAATCAGCTTTAGTTTTCGTTCAACCATTGACTGGACATTTTGCTGGACCAACATATTGAAATCAGCTTTAGTTGTTGTTCAACCATTGACTGAAAGTTCTGCTGGACTCAAATACAGATAACATCTTCAGTTTCTGTACACTGAATTACAAATTTGAACCAAATCCAATCAAACAAACAAACTAGCGTATTGGACTGTTTGTGGAAGACTTCAATGTTCTGGTGTTTAAAAAATGTTCTTTCTGTGTGATTGGTGCAAACGTAAATGGCGAGATAATTGCGAAGCTCTCTCCAAAGCAATGCTCAGATTGGGAACGCGTTCCTACCCCAACGTAGGCTGGCCTCTAATTGAACTGACCACTTTTCTGAAATAGGCTTTTCCCTACATTTCCTCGCATTTCAATTGCATTAGAGAAGAACAGAAAAAAAAAACATACAGAAAGAAAACCAAATTCTTCCAAAAAAGTTTGTTCCCATCTTTCTAACAAGCTTACTGCCATGAAAAAAAAGCGCAGAGATAGCTCTCTGTATAGATTTTATTTTGGTGTTTGATATTTGGGTTCAAAACAATTTTTTTTACATTTGTATCAAAATGAATAGTTTTTCTTGGCATTTACAGCCATATCTTCCAATACTGTAAGTTTTTTTTCCCTTTTCTATATAAAAAAATTAATTAATCTAAAGGTATTTTTTTTTTAATGATTCATGTTTTGTAAGTAACAAAGAATAATTGTGCAGAGTTTCAACTTGATGCACTGTCCATCCCCCCCCCGCCCCCAAAAATAACTTTTAATAAAGGTTCTGACTACTACATGGATACTTCTGTCGAACTCTGAGAAGTCAGGTTCCTGTACTCCTTTCAGGCCTTCGATCTATTAGGCAGAGGATGTAAAGGTCATATGTTTCGGTGGCCCACAGTTAACAAGGGTGTCATGCGGCCGGCACAACCGACTTTATTTTGCCCAACTAGTGTCATGTACCCATTAGAGTGGGTGTGTCTGATACCCATTACAGTTGGGTGTGTCTTGTACCCATCAGGAGTTGGATGTGTCTTGTACCCATTAGAGTTGTGTGTGTCTGGTACCCATTAGAGTTGTGTGTGTCTGGTACCCATTACAGTTGGGTGTGTCTGGTACCCATTACAGTTGGGTGTGTCTGCTGCCCATTAGAGTTGGGTGTGTCTGGTACTCATTACAGTTGGGTGTGTCTGGTACCCATTACAGTTGGGGGTGTCTGGTACCCATTACAGTTGGATGTGTCTGGTACCCATTACAGTCGGGTGTGTCTGGTACCCATTACAGTTGGGTGGACTCGGAGGCGCTAAGCGCTTTACCACTCAGCCACCGCGTCTCCTTTTAATCTTTAGTTTGACATTGACCAGTTTTGATGTGGGAACACTTTTTAAAAATTTTGTTTTATCATTGTTTGAACTTCCCCAATCTGGCAACCCAGACAGGAAGTGAGCTAACAAGTACAATCTCAAATGGACGCCAACAAAACTTCTGTACTTCGCCTTCAAAAACACGCAGACAATACATTATAGATAGATAGATATGCATATAATTAATTATCCCGATTGAAATAGCGAGTGTCTGCAATCTATACCTGGATATTAACACGAATGTCTGTGTTTGATGCCTGGTATTATTTTATTTTGTCGGTTTTATCATTCCATTATTAATTTAATTGTTTTGTCTAGAGACCAGTACGAGTTTTTCCCCCGCTATGAGTTATAGAGAGTTGAGGACTAACCTATATATTGTTACGATTTCTTCATTACCGAGGAGCTAAAGTTACAGCTGCCAACTCAGAGCTCTACTGGGTGTAGAAACTTCTAGTGTTACTTTGACTGCCAAGACATTGATTGAAATATGCCTGGCTTCACATAGGTCACTGGTGCTCTTTAATGTAACCTACAGCTATCAGTCTAGGACAGCAGATTCTCCAGCAATGCTTATTAATGCTGACATTTCGTAAGAAAGGCAGAGTTCGACTTAGCGCTACGTAATGAACGCTGGCATAGTTCTATACACTGAATCTGGGTTTGTGTGAAGTCCCTTTTTATGAAAGAACAACTTGATTATCCTCGTATTAAATTAGAATGAATTATACGAAATCTGAATTTATCTTGGTGCCTCCTAGAGATGGTACTAATACACTAGAATACTTTATACAATGTAAAAACTATACGCAAGCAAAAAAAAAAAAGCAAACAAATAATATTTATGTATATATATTTAAACATTAACATCAACAACAAAAAGAAACGGTGTAATACTAAAGGGATCTTTCTCTATTTAAAGTTTTTAATGTTAAAGTATCTGCGCTAGATGTGGCCAAGTATGTAGGTCGCTGAGTAGCCAATACAGCCTTCCCCGTTCATCTTTGAAATCGAAGACAAACAAAATTATTGTTCTTGTTATAAATGTCACACCCATTTTTCTTGTCTAGGAAGTTTTTGCCATTATCTTTTCAAATCAAATTCAATTGTATTTTGTCACAATATGGATCGCAATACGTAGTTAGATCTATATGAATAAGTAGCTAAATCTATATGAATAAGTAGCTAAATCTATATAAATAAGTAGCTAAATCTAAATGAATAAGTAGCTAAATTTATACGAATAAGTAGCTAGATCTATATGAATAAGTAGCTAAATTTATACGAATAAGTAGCTAGATCTATATGAATAAGTAGCTACATCTATACGAATAAGAAACTAGATCTATATGAATACGTAACTAGATTTATATGAATTAGTAGCTATATTTAACTTTCAACACCACATTTGGACTTCCTACTAAACTAGGTCTAACCCACGTGTGTGTGTGTGTGTGTTAACGAGTGTCCGATGAAGTCCTATGACTTTGAAGATGTCTGAATAGATCAGTCACTGTACAAAGGTCCCAACAAAAAATCAATTTATATTCCAGCTTTTTTTTTCTTTCTTGAAGAGAATTAATTTAATCTCTGCCGTTACACAAAGAAAACAGACTAGAAACAACACAAAGAAAACAGACTAGAAACAACACAAAGAAAACAGACTAGAAACAACACAAAGAAAACAGACTAGAAACAACACAAAGAAAACAGACTAGAAACAACACAAAGAAAACAGACTAGAAACAACATAAAGAAAACAGACTAGAAACAACACAAAGAAAACAGACTAGAAACAACACAAAGAAAACAGATTAGAAACAACACAAAGAAAACAGACTAGAAACAACACAAAGAAAACAGACTAGAAACAACACAAAGAAAACAGACTAGAAACAACACAAAGAAAACAGACTAGAAACAACACAAAGAAAACAAACTAGAAATGTCCCTCCTTCTCCGTGTTTATTTCTTCAGCGCCCAATCTATACTTCGTGGGCCATAGCCTTCCTCTCATCATTTCTGGCGAGGCTTGACAGTGCTAGTTGATGTAGTTGACACTAAGACGTAGGTCCTATGTACTTTCATGAAAGAATTGTCTCGGATTTGTTTTGAGTTTCATTAAGAAGTAGCATTCATGTTCATAAGTTTGGGACCCAACCGCCTCCCACCCATTTCCATACTACGACTTTTTGTTTAACGAATAGCAGTGTGGGTGGGTGATTAACAGCAGAGAGCCTGAGAGAGAGAGAGAGAGAGAGAGGGTGAGAGAAGTTAATAAGGCTTATTCATTCATCTCCATCTGTTGTACGATACCCAGACCCCATCAGTCACGCCTACCTACATCATTGGGCCCTAATCTAAATGATGACCCTTGAATTATATTTTGTTTCATTGCATGGAAATACTGGACCTTGCTGTTGAGCCAGTGGTAAGACCATTGAGTTACATTTTGTTACATTGCATGGAAATACTGGATCATATATTGTGTGTGTGTGTGTTTCCTATGAAAGTGTAGAAATGCCTTGCAGCACAATGTTTAGCTCAACTAATGTCTGGTGTGACCATGTCAATAAATGTGGAAGATTTCAGTAAATCTTGAATCTTCAAAGTTACACTTTTTTTTTTAAATTCCTCTTTTCAGCTTGCACATTTTTCCTCGGATTAAAAAAACAACAACCTGGGTGGACACGATCTCGCGCTAACGATTTTCCTAGAAATTTGACACTTGGTGTATATCTTTGGCAACAGAATATTCCTAGCTGATAAGCCACAATCTAGTTGGACCATTATAATTTTTCAAAGCCTATATATTATTTTTATTTAAACATTCGCTTAACCAGGAATTTGTTCGCATCCCGAGACATGGCGTTAAACTGCGCTCCTCTTTGCGTTGCACTTTTGGAGCCTTAAAGTGGCCTATTTCTTTTCTATCATTGTGTCTGCCTCCTCTTTTCCTCAGTCTGCCTTCATTACCCATCACTTTTCAACATTTAGTCTGCCTCCTCTTTTCCACAGTCTGCCTTCAGTACCCATCACTTTGTCTCCTTATTTTCTAAAATATCTCCCTATGTCTTGTGACCAGTCCGATTGACGTTGTATGGAGACTGAGCAGCATGAGAAAACCATCACTCATTGAGAACCCGAAGACAGCATTTCTGACTCAGGTCCTCCTCAGAGAACCCAGCCAGCCAACCCAACCTCTACTGAATTAGGGGTTGATCAACTCCCTAAGGGGAGAAGCCCAGGTAAATTGGAAGATGTGAGGGGAGGAGGCTGCAGAGCATCTTTCTCCAACATGATGGATGCATACTTAATGATGCATCACCGACCTTTTTGCACCCAGGAACTGGATCTCTCACATGCATTGACCTCACCGTATGCGTCCCTGGACTACTGGACAACTTTAAATGGTCAGTAAGTATCGACCCACTTCCCAATCATCATTGCTAACAATCTCCCCTCATTGTGACGACCTCAGTGACGGAAGCTGAATAAAGCCGATTGGGAAAATTCTAAATAAGATGCTCACAGAAAATATTCTTAATGAGCAGAGTCTAGCTGATATTCTTGCTAGAAAGTTACTTGATATTGCTAGGAAAGTTGTACCCCTAAATTCTGCGAATCCAAAACAGCCTAGCAAACCATGGTTTGATGCAGCTTGCAAAAGTGAATTTGGCGATAGAAAAAAACAAAACAAAACGACTGGCTGCATTTACAAAGAATCCTTCCCAGGAAAATCTAAAACTATTCAGGAGAGCTAGAGCAAAGCTAGACAAACCATACGGACAGCCAAAAGTAATTCCTGGAGAAATCTGGATGCCAAAACTTCTGCTAGAGCGGTTTGGAAGGCAGTAAGGCGGATCTAAGGGAAAGAATCAAATGCAATAAGGCATTTGAAAAAACCAAGGACGAACTGTTACGTCCCCCAGAGACATAACTGACATAATCTCCCGTAGACTCCCCGAGACGGCCGAGTTACATTATATCTCACTTGCACCCAAGGCTGTAAAGTAATAAGACAGGAGAAAATTTCTCATATGCTCGGATTCCAAATCTGCATTGCAAGCTTTGGGGCGGATTAAGACTGACATTCCATTGCTACATAAAAGCCTAAAGCTTTTCGATCAAGTAACATCAGACAATAAGGATGTCACCTTCATCTGGATCCCTCCCATGTGGGCATAGAGGGAAACGAAACGGCAGACAGAGAAGCATAGAAAGCCCTAAATCAAGCGGTACGAGGAACACAAATTCCCTGCTCGGACCTGAGTCAAGAGTATAGCCTCTGCCACCTACCGAGAGTGGCAGGATCGGTTGGAGGCTGAGACGCACAACAAACTTATACGTGTTGTGGCGGATGTCGGGGTGGGCGGGGTCTGGCAAGGCGTGAAAGCACGACCATGTCCAGACTTAGGCCACACCTACATTACGCACTCCTTTGTGCTACAGGGAGAGGAGCCCTCACTTACCTAACCGTAGAGCATATCCTCCTTGACTGCCTAAGATACTAGGATATTAGAGGGAAATATTTGAGTACAGACAACCTGAAAACACTGTTTGGTTGCATTGACGTATACATCTTTACATCAGATTTTTATTCAATTATTACTATATATTTATTTTTGTTGTATTATTTAAGTTGTGAGTAGACCTTTTTTTTTTCGTAATACCTCAGTTGTGTAACTGTTAGCACTTGACCTCTATAGGGGAAGTAATCCTTAAGGGATTATGTAGGACATATGGCATAAATCAGTGATGCCCAACCTTATTCGCCTGGCGGGCCATTTTCATTTCCGACACTCGTGTCGAGGGCCACATCGTCGAATAGATGAAAAAAATGAAATAGAGAATAATTCCATTTTAAATAGTTTGGCCAGAAACCTGTAGCACTACAAGGCCAACGTACACACGTAGGGCGATTACGTAAGATCGGTCTTATCCGTTTTATTACTGAAAGGTTTGTCTACTCAATGAAGTGTTTGTAAACATTGTGATCGTCCTTAACACTTCATTCCGGACATTTGAAAAGTTTCACCAGGCAACACGGCGAAGAAATGAACTACCTGCATCACTCTAAATTTCTCAAACAGGGATGTCTGGCTTTGTAAGTCAATCAATTCCAGTTGCAGATCTATCGGAGTAATTCTCAGTGGCAATAGAAAACATTTGAAAATCTGCTGCTCTGTCATTTAGTTTTGCAATGCATTAACTGCTTTTTTACCCAGGACTAATTCTTTTACCACTGCTAGAAAGCACCTTTTTAACGCATCATTTCTCATACTTTGAGCAGCTCTGTAACTTGTCCTTACCGTGGTCTCATTGCCCTCATTTCTTGTCTCTTTTTTTCTCGTCAGTCACTTGACTCATTCAACTAGGCGTAGCTTAGCGATCTTTTCTTGGCGGTTAAAACCAACAATGCCGCAATATTTTTTTTTTATGTTTTGATTTGCAAATGACTTTTTGTTATAAATTTAAAAAACAGCAACATTTCTGTACAAATCTTGTTAGCATATGTTCCACAAAAGCAAAGATGTCTTCACTTTTTACCGGAAGTTTCTACATTCATATTCTAGTTTTCGTTCCTATGGCCCTCTCATTTCATTAACGCTCCAATATTAGATGGCACTAACCATTCTCTTTGATATCAAAAGAACTTTAACAAAAAATGATGCAGAATTGATGCCCTGTGTTACACGACTAGTTCAAGATAGCAGCGGAATGATTCTGTCAACACTCTTGTCACCAACACGAAATGAACGTCGTGTTCATTAAAACAAACAGGACTTGAGAAGGACGTAGATTAGAATGAAATCACATCCAGAGTCCTAACGTAGGAAAAATACATTTTCAACCTTTTCAAAAATGTTCTTCACTTTACGCCGAGGTTTAGGCGGGCCGGATGGAAACACTGGGTATCACTGGCCTAAATTGTGCCGTAGGCCAAAAATCCAAATTCAAAATCCCGAAATTGTTTCGGAGGGACGGGGGCAATGTTAAGAATGTCCATTAAAAAAAAAAAAAATCATTCCTGAGTTATTCAGAGCAAAATAATCACCAGCTACATAAAGGAGGAATTATCTTTTTGTTTACAAACGTACTTGTTTCTTCATTGATACAACTAACACTTCCCTCAACAAGCAGGAACATACAACGAACACTTAGGGCGGCCTAACAATTGCGGGGCCACATGCGAAACGGATTGCGCGGGGCCCAGTCATGGTAGGGATTAGCATAATTTCCATGACTTTAAAAAAAAATATATTTTACAATTACAAAACATTTCCCGGAAGTCCTGGAAAATCAGGAGGCCGCGGAAACCTTATTATATAGAAATTATAATGGTTTAATTTAATAATTTACACCTAGACCAGGGGTCGGCAACCTGCGGCTCGCGAGCCACATGCGGCTCTTTAAATGTTAAGCTGCGGCCATTTAGTTCCATGCGCAAATATTATTTATTTTATTGAAAAAAAAACTTTAAAAAATTGTTCTGATTCGATTCTATCTCTCAGCCACTTGTACTCGCTTTTCAGCGCACCCCTATCCTTGTCTTGAAATGTAACATATTTGCAGGTGGAAGATATTCAATTTTCTTCTGCCTTATCACTTGATATAGATGAGTCTAACGACATAAAAGACACGGCACAAATTGGTCTTTTTGTCAGGTACATGTGTTCCCAAGTTCCAAAAGAAGAACTTCTAGCATTGCTACCGCACTCATGACAAACTTTAGGAGAAGATAGAGCTAAGGTCGTGCGAAGATACATTGAAGACTATAAAATCAATATAAATAAATCGTTTCAATAACAACTGATGGAGCCAGAAGTATGGCAGGAAAAATATAAAGGGGCAACAACTACGATTCTTTGGCGCAAAATAAAACCATGAAAATTTTTTACGTTTCACTGCATAATAGACCAAGAAGCGCTTTGTGTCCAAACATTTCTGGACGAAGTAGTTGAGGTCATGAATTTGTTAATCAAGATTTGTAACAGCATCTTGTCGAAAGCACTCTACCACCCTCGTCAGTTGAAAGAAGTCTGAACGAAATGTTCGAAACAAACAACAAAACCTTGTGGCTCCTTAGAAACCTTGAAATTTTGTTAAGTTTAATTTTTGACTCTTCCGACTCAAAGGTTGCCGACACCTGACCTAGACCTAGCGCGGGGCCTATGAAAGTGTGGGGCCCACTGCGACCGCATAGGTTGCAGTGGCCTAAGTCCGGCCCTGCCAACACTTCCCTCAACAATCATGAACATACAACCACCGATCATACTTTAAACATTTGCTACAACATTCATGAACATAAAACAACAACATTACAAGAAAGAAAGTGTGTGCACTTTGTTAAGTCCAATGGTATCACTTTATGTTTGAATGTTATTTTGCTGTTAACATTTTCTTCCTAGTAACTTTTTGAAAACAACTCATGTTGGATCTTCTTCATCGTGAATAGATTTTACCTTGACATTTAGATGTCTGCAAGTGTGAACATCAGGTAGATGGAGTCCTCGAGTTGGACAGTCCCCTGGTGTTTACACTCTTCCTGTGTAGTGTTTGGAATGGAGATGTCCTCCCGAGTTGAGACTTTGAAATGCCATCATCATAAAGATTTGCTCATTACCCTCCCCTGACCATTCCCCCATCTGTGTGTGTGTGCTGACAAATTGGATCCATTCTGCCTGAACGTATGTTAGCATCTTGTATAATCTTTAATATGGCGGCCGGTGTAGCGGAACTTAATGTCATAGCGTCGAGCAAGTTAATAGTTCATTCCCTGGTGACGGACGACTTGTTGATAGCTTGTATTCTACGCGGCTCTATTGACAGGTCTATCAGCCAAACATCTAGATCTCTATTTGAAAGCTAAGTTTATCTGGCTGATACATGATACAAACAGCCGGATCTCTATTTTAAAGATAAGTCTATCAGCCTGATACAAACATCTAGATCTGTATTTAAAAGATAAGTCTATCAGAGCCTAATACAAACATCAGTATCTCTATTTAAAAGATAAGTCTATCAGAGCCTAATACAAACATCTGTATCACTATTTTAAAGATAAGTCTATCAGAGCCTAATACAAACATCTGTATCTCTATTTTAAAGATAAGTTTATCAGAGCCTAATACAAACATCTGTATCTCTATTTTAAAGATAAGTCTATCAGAGCCTAATACAAACATCTGTATCTCTATTTGAAAGATAAGTCTATCAGAGCCTAATACAAACATCTGTATCTCTATTTGAAAGATAAGTCTATCAGAGCCTAATACAAACATCTGTATCACTATTTGAAAGATAAGTCTATCAGTCTATTAGCCTGATGGCCAACTAAAAACCTTCCAGCAGTGCGAGATCAAGGACTGCGCCACTGATCCAGTGCTTTTATTGAACAGTTTTGATTTGCACTTGGATTGGCAGTCACACGTTGTTGTTTTACTGCACTTGTAGCTATAGCTAGTTGTTTGAATTAGCAACTTGTTTAGTATGCTAGCATTGCACAAGTTGTTTACGACACTAAATTCACACGTTGTTTACGACACTAAATTCACAAGCTGTTTACGACACTAAATTCACAAGCTGTTCACGACACTCAATTCACAAGTTGTTTACGACAATAAATTCACAAGTTGTTTACGACACTTAATTCACAAGCTGTTCACGACACTAAATTCACAAGTTGTTTACGACACTTAATTCACAAGTTGTTTACGGCACTAAATTCACTAGTTGTTTACGGCACTAAATTCACAAGCTGTTCACGACACTCAATTCACAAGTTGTTTACGACAATAAATTCACAAGTTGTTTACGACACTTAATTCACAAGCTGTTCACGACACTAAATTCACAAGTTGTTTACGACACTCAATTCACAAGTTGTTCACGACACTAAATTCACTAGTTGTTTACGGCACTAAATTCACAAGTAGTTTACGACACTAAATTCACAAGTTGTTTACGACATTAAATTCACAAGTTGTTTACAGCACTAAATTCACTATTTGTGTTTCCATGTTTTCTTTAATTCAGTATATTCAACAATTTAAGCAAGAAAAAAAAGCTTATATTAAGTGTAATTGTATCACTTAGTTTGGATCAGTCATGTCATTATGGATATCATTCATCTAGACATAATAAATCTGTGCGATGAGAAATATCTTGACCTATTTGTTGTTCAAGTTTGTAACTGTTCTCAGTGTGCTAGGATCCTATCGCTGGACCAGTTGGCAAAGGGGAAACAAAACAAAAGAATGCATTACAAAAACATCACTGTCTCAAGGGGAGCTCATTCAGCATATACCACCACATCTGTCCAGTACGATTTCTTTCCGAGATACCAAACAGACTAATTAATTTCCAATAGTTAATTAACTAATTGGTTAATATTTTTTAAATTAATTCTTGTGTTGGCAGGTAAAAGAAATAAATGTGCGAAATTTCAGCTTGATCCGTGATTGGGTGTGGGAGAACTACACACTTTTTACCAGACAGAATGAGTTGATATAAGCTTGGTAATAAAACAAAATAAATGGAAAGCTCTAGATGAAAGCACTGCTCATGACATTCCAGATATAAAACTTATTGAATTCGACTTCTTTCCCCTGAACACGATGTATGTATTTCTTATGTTTCTTGTTTCTAGTTTATAACCCGAGAGTTCTTCCTCAGTACATTTGATTCTCACTGATTGCCCACGATGGATGGATTCTCCCCCCCCCCCCCCCTTTGTTTTTCATCGTTGATTAATTAATTATTGCGTCACATTTTCTATCTGGAAATACATTTGGGATGCCATTCTACTTGCCCATCTCAGTTTCATTGTCTTAGACCAGTTGACGTAGCACACACACACACACACACACTATACATCAAATTATCTGGTGCTATCTTTGGGTATCTGACTACATGAGGCTGTGTAACAGCAAATCAGATCTCAACTCAAAGCAAGTTATTTCAGTTTATTTTGTCAAGAACAGCTATCTTGAGAGATGGTTCAATAGAGAATGAACACAATGGTGTCGAAATGATATGTATTTAATAATGATTCATCAACAAGAACATCATTCAATTAAACAAACATACAATCTTATCTCCAATCTCACGGTTTTAAATTATAAATAATTATGATAATCAAAATAGGTGACATGATATCTGTATGTTATCAACATAACATAGGTGACATGACATATGTATACTATTAACATAACATAGGTGACCTGACATCTGTATGTTATCAACATATCATACGTGAAATGACATCTGTATGTTATCATAACATAGGGGACATGATATCTGTATGTTATCATAATATAGGGGACATGATATCTGTATGTTATCATAACATATGTGACCTGACATCTGTATGTTATCAACATAACATAGGTGACATGACATCTGTATGTTATCAACATATCATACGTGACCTGACATCTGTATGTTATCAACATATCATAGGTGACCTGACATCTGTATGTTATCAACATAATAAAGGTGACCTGACATCTGTATGTTATCAACATAACATAGGTGACCTGACGTCTGTATGCTATCAACATAACCTATGTGACCTGACATCTGTATGTTATCAACATAACCTAGGTGACCTGACATCTGTATGTTATCAACATAACCTAGGTGACCTGACATCTTATGTTATAAACGTATACGTCAGAACGTATTGATATATTGCGATGAATTGGTTTAAAGCCCAAACTACGGTCCGCGTGCCATATCTGACCCGTGATTCTCCTTGAAACGTGTGCCTACAGCGCAGACTCAGGCCTTGGCATCTTGGTTCCATGCTGATGAGTTTGAAATGTTCCCAAGACCGAACTATTTGAGCACCGCTGAACTAGCCAGCACTCAGCAGTGACCATTGAAGTATCCCAGTACATTTAGTCTCAACCTGAAGTAGTTCACTAGAAGCTGGCAGCGACAAGTGTGTACAACTTTTTAAAACCTACAACTTATTCAAGCCATCAACACTAGTCCCAGAGCACAAGAAACAGTTTATGACATCATACCTAAACAACCCAAACCATCGTCCAAGTGCTCACAATCAATGGCCATAAAGATACAATTCTAGTTCGCGCTTCTAAAGCGCCGTGACAGATAAATATTTCCAACACTATTCAACTGGGAAATAACTTAAAGCGATCCTTGTTTTCACCTGGCACTGAAGAAATGTAAATGTTCTCTTTCTGAACAGATTCTAGCAAATGAGTTTGGAGAGTACAGGCACTTTTATTGTTTCTTCGTGTCTGTACTGTACATCACTCAACAAATGGACTACGATTGTACTGTACATCATTCAACAAATTGACTACGATTGTACTGTACATCGCTCAGTTCAAACCCAAACAAATTGTAGCAGTGAACTCGTTGCATGGACTGGGGGGAGTCAACATTGCAACTTGACTGTATGGAATTTGGCCCTTGTTGTGTGGAGGGAGAGTGGCCCTTGAGGGACTGCAGGCACGACATGGCCTAAATTGTGCCGATGTGCCCAAAATCACAAAATCACAAATCACATTCTTTGGTTTGGTGTTCACAAGGATACGTTCTGATCAGTTTCTTTCTTCCACAAAGTTCAGAGGCCAATACACAGACACAAAGTTCAGAGGCCAAGACACAGACACAAAGTTCAGAGGCCAAGACACAGACACAAAGTTCAGAGGCCAAGACACAGACACAAAGTTCAGAGACCAAGTCACATCTTACCAAATGCATTTTACGATGATAACATCTTCTGACTCCAAACAAATATATCTATCTAATGTCTAATCATGCCAGTAAAATGTAACTATTACTTTATAAAATCAAAGTTATTTATGATATAGCCCAGTGATGCCCAACCTAATTTGACCTGCGGGCCATTTTAACTTCCGACACGCGTGTGGCGGGCCATATCAACATAAAGGTACAAAATATGAAATCAAAATTCACCTGGGTTGCCTGAGCTAGCCAGAAAAACCAGTGACTTGGCAGAATTTAAGTCATTGGTTAATATGCATGACTAAATGCATGACGCGTAGGACGTAATCATCTTCTTTTTTGAAGTAACGTCTGTATTATATAAGATAAGAAACTATTTGAAACTATTGGATCTAGTACTTACATTAATTAATTGGATATTTAAAGTCTAAAAATGGCGTCATTTCACTACTTAAAGTGTGAGCAACATTGTAGCTACCATTACCAACAAACGTATTTTCTGGTCTCTTTTTGGTCAATATTCCCATCGATCCTCCAATCTCTAGGCGTAGTTTAACCAATCTTTTATACGCGGCTCAAACCAAGAAGGCCTTCATATTTGTTTTATAATACCGCTGTATATGTTGTTGTTATTTTGGAGACAGACAGACTTTCTTTACCAAACAAATATGTTGGCTTATTATCATGTTCCACAAAAAAGATCCATTCACTTTTCATGGTAGATTCGATATTAAGTACTACCTTTACTATTTTTTGCTGTGAATAGACCTTGATTTTAATGATATGACTGTATAGAATTTGGCCCTTGTTGTTTAGAGAGAGAGAGAGAGTAGTCCTTAAGGGACTGCAGACACGACATGGCCTAAATTGTGCCGATGTGCCTAAAATCAAATCAAATCGATATTAAGAGTTCCATTCATAAACTCATAAACGCACACTCGTTAAAGGTCATGGTACCAATCCATCAGAGAAAAACTGAGGGCCCTAACGAAGGCAAAGATACATACAACTTTTTGAAGTGGGGAGGATTTTCTACTTTTTGTGCCGACGTTTCGGCGGGCCGGATGGAACCACGTTGCGGGCCGGTTCTGGCCCGCGGGCCGTACTTTGGGCATCACTGATCTAGCCTATTCATCTGAAAAACTAACTAATATATGGACGATCTATAAACTAAACTATCGAACATTAGAGAGATCCTATTGATATACAAGTAAATAGTTAAAAAATGGCCTGTTGAATGAAGAGTTAATGAAAATTGACAATCTTAACCATCACCGTCAAAATCAACCTAAACTGGGTTTACATTGCAACTGAAGTGGTTGTTACATCACATGGAAGTGTAAGTCCTTGGGTGGAAACAAGATTCACACAAGAGATCTCTCTTGGAATTCTTTGTCCACCATGTCTCTAAAGACAATGCACTCGAGAGTTACAATACGACATAATCTTGTTGGTGTCAAGACACTTGTGTTATACGACATAATCTTGTTGGTGTCGAGACACTTGTGTTATACGACATAATCTTGTTGGAGTCAAGACACTTGTGTTATACGACATAATCTTGTTGAAGTCAAGACACTTGTGTTATACGACATAGTCTTGTTGGTGTCGAGACACTTGTGTTATAAGACTTTATCTTGTTGGTGTCGAGACACTGGTGTTATACGACATAATCTTGTTGGTGTCGAGACACTGTGTTATACGACATAATCTTGTTGAAGTCAGGACACTTGTGTTATACGACATAATCTTGTTGGTGTCAAGACACTTGTGTTATACGACATAATCTTGTTGGTGTCGAGACACTTGTGTTATACGACATAATCTTGTTGGTGTCAAGACACTTGTGCTATACGACATAATCTTGTTAAAGTCAAGACACGTGTTATACGACATAATCTTGTTGGTGTCAAGACACTTGTGTCTAGTTATACGACATAATCATGTTGGTGTCAAGGCACTTGTGTCTAGTTATACGACAAAATCATGTTGGTGTCAGGACACTTGTGTCTAGTTATACGACATAATCTTGTTGGAGTCAAGACACTTGTGTCTAGTTATACGACAAAATCTTGTTGGTGTGAAGACACTTGTGTCTAGTTATACGACATAATCTTGGAGTCAAGACACTTGTGTCTAGTTATACGACAAAATCTTGTTGGTGTGAAGACACTCGTGTCTTGTTATACGACACTCATTTCAGTTTTGTGCTTGAAACCTAATTCCGACTTGAGTGTACAAGTGTTTCCATTATTGATGTCTGTAGTACGAGAGTAGGAGATGGAGCTCCTCCCCGACTGACGCCAACACAATTGATACCCAAACAGTTTCCCTAGCTCCTTCTTGAAGTTGTCATTGAGCCACCCATACAGGAACGGGTTGATGCAGGCGGAGCTCATGGCGATCACCTTCAGCACCAAGTCTATGAGAGGGAAGTAAGGTCCCTTGACCACCACGTGACTGAACTCGGCGGTCAAGGCAAACAAGTTCCAAGGGAGCCAACATATGGTGAAAGTCAAGACCACGGCTATCAGGATCCGGTTAGTCCTCTGGTTCCGCCTTGTGTCGTACTTCTTGACCGGTCTGTTATGTAAAACTTGGCAGATGTGTTTGTAGAAGAAAGAAGTCAGGCCAATGGGCATGACGAACTGAAGCAGGAAGATAGACACTGAATACACTTGTTTGTCTGAGTAGGAAGGCCACCTCTCAAAGCAAAATGTCTGCAAGGAAACAACACAGCAGGAATTAATAGAGTGATGATGCGGTCTGGCCAACTAAATGTAGATCTGACTCTAATGACTTTACATAGGAATAGAGTGACGATACTTAAGTCTGGCTAACTAAATATAGACCTGACTTTACATAGGATTACAGTGACGATACTTAAATCTGGTCAACTAAATGTAGACCTGGCTCTATTGTGGTCAGTACTAACATGAAATTAAGTTCATGGGACTATAAAATGCTCCATGGAGTTAATGTACCTAAAGATACCAAAGTGTTGCGAAGTTTTCCCAATGAGTTGGACATTAACTTTTGATTGACTTCAACAGTACTAGACTTAGAATGTTCTTCCCAAGGGAGATACGGAATGGACTTCCATAGAACAACGTAATACGTAGATCTAACAAATCATTACCTTTGGTCAGTTAGATTTGTAGTGTATCACTTGAACACTTGGTACCTACCTTTGGTCAGTTAGATTTGTAGTGTATCACTTATACACTTGGTACCTACCTTTGGTCAGTTAGATTTGTAGTGTATCACTGGAACACTTGGTACCTACCTTTGGTCAGTTAGATTTGTAGTGTATCACTTATACACTTGGTACCTACCTTTGGTCAGTTAGATTTGTAGTGTATCACTTGAACACTTGGTACCTACCTTTGGTCAGTTAGATTTGTAGTGTATCACTTGAACACTTGGTACCTACCTTTGGTCAGTTAGATTTGTAGTGTATCACTTGAACACTTGGTACCTACCTTTGGTCAGTTAGATTTGTAGTGTATCACTTATACACTTGGTACCTACCTTTGGTCAGTTAGATTTGTAGTGTATCACTTAAACACTTGGTACCTACCTTTGGTCAGTTAGATTTGTAGTGTATCACTTAAACACTTGGTACCTACCTTTGGTCAGCTAGATTTGTAGTGTATCACTTATACACTTGGTACCTACCTTTGGTTCTCTCATGTACGGGTGATATATCTCGACATACTCTACATAGACCACTAAAGGTGTTGATAGAGCCACAGTGACTATGATGATAAGTATGACCATGACTATAGCTTGTAGGTTGGTCATCCTCTTCTTGAATGGGTACACAATCAGGATGTACCGGTCAATGGCTATCATCAGGATGGACAGAGAGGAAGAGAAGAGCGGTACCCCGAAGGTCGGGAAGGCCACGTAACACAGCAGTTTGCCGAACATCCACTTGTTGCTGAGCTGGTAGTGCAGCTGAATGGGCAAGTTGAACACACACAGGACCACATCGGCCATGGACAGGTAGGCGATGAAGATGTTGGTCACCGTGTGCAGTTGCTTGTATCTCAGGATGACCGCCACCACCAGCAAGTTGGCAAAGAAGCCGAAGATGATGACGATGGAGTACAGGACGATGACCAGGATGGTCTGCCATCTGTTCTCGCGCAGGATGGTCCAGTCGTCCCTCCAGGCGTCGTAGTTGTCTGTAGTGTTCTGCTCCTCCTGGGTGATATTCATGTCGTAAACATCCTGTTCCAGCAAAATGGACATTGTGGACAGCATCAGTCCTAGACCCTGAGGGTCATTTCATTAGTATCCAATACAGCACGTGTTATTGTCTAGTTATTTGCCCGTTACGCTGGCCATCAAAAGGTCAAGCTCATCTTGGCTACTCCGGTCACGTCTGCCAAGTTTTCTTGTCACGAAAGCCCGGCCCTGAGAATCATTACACAGATGATTGTCAGCTCTCCATTACCCAGTAAGTGAGCACTGGTGTCCTGCAGTGAACGCCTGATGTGAGCTGAGCTACTTCCACGTCTGTACAATCACTAAGCTAAGTGGGGCATTTCCTCTCCACCGCAATATAGTCTCTTCTCTTCTTTCACCGAGGGAACGTGGAGTTATTGCCCCTTGACACGCTTAGCAACTGGGCCTGGTGTCGAAAGATGGAACAGTGGCTAGTGTCCCTTACCATACCGGAAACAGAGCTTCTTTCGATGTTAAAGACTTGTGTGGTTCCATTTGAAGTGCTGGAAGGTCTCTGGAAAGATTCAAATACAAAAGTTTATAATGTGTTCTTGTATGTGAGAAGTTTTTGTGCATTGGACATGTGTGTATGTGTACATGTGTGTTAATAATGTGTGTATATATCATAAGTACATGTTTATCATATGTCTATATGTTTATCACGAGTACATGTTTATCATGCGTGCATGTACATGATTATCACATGAGTCCTTGTTATCGCGTGCGTGTGTGTATATATATATATCTATACATACATATATATATATATATATATATATATATACATACATATATATATATATATATATATATATATATATATATATATATATATATATATATATATATATATATATATATATATATATATATATATATATATATATATATATATATATACACATATATATATATATACACACACACATATATATATATATATATATATATATATATATATATGTGTGTGTGTGTGTGTGTGTGTGTGTGTACATGATTATGAGTAGATGTACATGTTTATCATGTGTGTATATGTGTGCATGTTTATGTTGTGGGTATATGTGTGCATGTTTATGTTGTGTGTATATGTGTACGTATTTATAATCTATCATCTAAACGTAAAATACCACTCACTGGTATTGATCAAGGAATCTCTTTAAACTTTCGCAAGAAATTTCGTACACTGGTTCCTTGTACCTCCAAGACGCTTGCCGGTCTAGACAGAATCCTAACGACTGCTATTCGCGAAATGCCGCAAGCTTTCTATCAAACCTTTGTTGTTTTATTTCCCCAAAAGGTCGCAGACTATACAGAAAGCATTAAAAAAAATATCACATAAATTTCGTATTTTTAAAGCATTTTAAAAATATTTTTCTTAGTCTACTTATTTTACTTGTAGACGCGTCCGAAATAAAAAAACAAAAACCAATCCTAATAGTATCGATAAATCTAAAGTTTTTTTTTTTTTTGAGATAGAGAAAGAGAGACTACATATATGGTATTTTGTAACACTGTAAAAAAAACTCCTAACAGCATTAAAAAAGATCCATCTCGATGTATTGCCATTTTGTTACATTCCAAAGGGCTGAGATAAACGATTACAAGTCATCAAACCAAATGGATATTTCTTTTGTATTTAGACAACAAAATAACAGTAGAAAGGGGACCGGGCATGTGGCTGGTGCCTTGATTCATGCCTTGTGGGCCTTGATTCATGCCTTGTGGACCTTGATTCATGCCTTGTGGGCCTTGATTCATGCCTTGTGGACCTTGATTCATGCCTTGTGGGCCTTGATTCATGCCGCGTGGGCCTTGATTCATGCCGCGTGGGGCTTGATTCATGCCTTGTGGGCCTTGATTCATGCCTTGTGGCCCCTGAGTCATGTCTTGTGGGCCCTGAGTCATGTCTTGTGGGCCTTGATTCATGCTTTGTCCATGTCTAAACTTAATCTGAGGCTGGGAGTTGGAGAAATAACGTGTACAAACTTTTTAGCTGACAGAGTGAATTGATAAAAGGTTTGTACAACAAAAAAAATAGTTTTGAAAAAAAAATACACCAAAGCTTACATTATGCGTAATTGTATCATTAGTTTGGATCAGTCAATTGTACTAGATCTAGGCTTACAATAATACACCTGTGCCATAAGAAATCGTTTGACCAATTGGTTTTCTCCTCATCACTTGTCTGGACAAGTTTGGA
The DNA here is from genome assembly GCA_036873155.1 of Biomphalaria sudanica. NCBI lineage: Eukaryota > Metazoa > Mollusca > Gastropoda > Planorbidae > Biomphalaria > Biomphalaria sudanica. The sequence goes on along the minus strand of JAZGLO010006728.1, from coordinate 1,336,093 downwards.
AAAGGGGAAAAGCAGGGGTCAATGTTAGGGTGTTAGCAAAAACTCAGGGCTTAGGCATATTCAAGGGGACTAATTTAACTTATACCGCCACATCTGTCAAATACGATTTCTTTCCCTTGTTCAAGATAAAAAAACAACACAAAAATATATTACCAATAGTTAATTAACTCATTGTTTAAATTTTTTAAATTGATTCTTGTGTTGTCAGGTAAAAGAAATAATTGTGCCATATTTCCGCTTGATCCGACATTGAGGTGTGGAAGAAATAGCACGTACAAACATTTGACCAGACAGACGAGTTAGTTGATATCAGCTTTGTAAGAAGCATGTTAGGTTGGTCGTTATAATTCGACAATTACCATTTGAATACTATTCAAAACAAGAAAAGAATTGTAGTTCCGGTCATATTTATCATTACTGGGCTTTATCCGGGAGGTGGGGTCGCTACTAAAATTTGAGTTGAGATCGGGCAAAGTACATATAAATATATACACATATATATAATAGATTTTTGTTAAATTATTAAAATGTTTACTATTTGAGTTCTGAGTTTAACCTTATTTTCAATACCTTAGTTGTGTATCTCTTGACCTAGACAGGGGACGTAACCCTTGAGGGATCAAAGGCACGACATGGGCTGAATTGTACCTATTCTGTATGTAAGTACAGCCAGATATTTTGTGGCAATACAGCCAGATATATAGTGGCAATACAGCCAGAAATGTAGTGACAATACAACCAGACATGTAGTGGCAATACAATCAGATATGTTGTGGCATTACAATCAGATATGTTGTGGCATTACAACCAGATATGTTGTGGCATTACAATCAGATATGTAGTGGCAATACAATCAGATATGTAGTGGCATTACAACCAGATATGTAGTGGCAATACAATCAGATATGTAGTGGCAATACAATCAGATATGTTGTGGCATTACAACCAGATATGTTGTGGCATTACAATCAGATATGTAGTGGCAATACAATCAGATATGTTGTGGCATTACAACCAGATATGTTGTGGCATTACAATCAGATATGTAGTGGCAATACAATCAGATATGTAGTGGCATTACAACCAGATATGTTGTGGCATTACAATCAGATATGTTGTGGCATTACAACCAGATATGTTGTGGCATAGCAATCAGATATGTTGTGGCATTACAATCAGATATGTAGTGGCATTACAATCAGATATGTTGTGGCAACACAACAGATATGTAGTGGCATTACAATCAGATATGTAGTGGCATTACAACCAGATATGTAGTGGCAATACAATCAGATATGTAGTGGCAATACAATCAGATATGTAGTGGCAACACAACAGATATGTTGTGGCATTACAATCAGATATGTTGTGGCATTACAACCAGATATGTAGTGGCATTACAATCAGATATGTAGTGGCATTACAACCAGATATGTAGTGGCATTACAATCAGATATGTAGTGGCATTACAACCAGATATGTAGTGGCAATACAATCAGATATGTAGTGGCATTACAACCAGATATGTTGTGGCATTACAACCAGATATGTAGTGGCATTACAATCAGATATGTTGTGGCATTACAACAAGTTATGTGGGGTATTACAATCAGATATGTAGTGGCATTACAATCAGATATGTCGTGGCATTACAACCAGGTATGTAGTGGCATTACAACCAGATATGTAGTGGCATTACAATCAGATATGTTGTGGCAATACAACCAGTTATGTGGGGTATTACAATCAGATATGTAGTGGCATTACAATCAGATATGTCGTGGCATTACAACCAGGTATGTAGTGGCATTACAACCAGACATGTAGTGGCAATACAATCAGATATGTTGTGACAATACAACCAGACATGTAGTGGCATTACAATCAGATATGTTGTGACAATACAACCAGACATGTAATGGCATTACAATCAGATATGTTGTGGCAATACAACCAGTTATGTGGGGTATTACAATCAGATATGTAGTGGCATTACAATCAGATATGTCGTGGCATTACAACCAGGTATGTAGTGGCATTACAACCAGACATGTAGTGGCAATACAATCAGATATGTTGTGACAATACAACCAGACATGTAGTGGCATTACAATCAGATATGTTGTGACAATACAACCAGACATGTAGTGGCAATACAATCAGATATGTTGTGACAATACAACCAGACATGTAGTGGCATTACAACCAGATATGTAGTGGCATTACAATCAGATATGTTGTGGCATTACAACCAGGTATGTAGTGGCATTACAACTAGACATGTAGTGGCAATACAATCAGATATGTTGTGACAATACAACCAGACATGTAGTGGCATTACAATCATATATGTTGTGGCAGGAAGACTTGCATCTCCACCCCACCCCCTTGCCATGAGGTTGAGAGACAAGAAGAAAGTTGGTCGTTCACAGAGTGGTACAGAGGATCAGCCTGACCAGTAATACACCAAAGCTAGCCACAGAGTGCATGAGTAGACAGGTCTGTCCAGTAATACACTATGGCTGGCCAGAAATTGAGTAGACTTGCCTATCCAGTGATAATCTAAAGCTGGCCACAAAGTGCAACAGATGATCAGCCTGTTAACTAGGGCCGGCCATGAGGTTTTGACCCCCCTCCCCCCCCCCCGACTAAAGTCTAGAATCCGCTGCTAGTGATGTCGATCATCGGTCAAGTGGATCATCGATCAAGTTGTTCTTCAGTCAAGTGTATCTTCGGTCAAGATATTATTCAGTCAAGTGGATCATTGGTCAATTTGTTCTTCAATCAAGTGACTCATTGGAGTAGCCATAATTTCAATTGACGAAACTACTTTGACCAGTGTCCACGTGAACAATGGTAGTTAACCACACTTAGAGTCACGTGACACATTCACTCACATACTTCGTCATTCCTAGACTTTGTCTATAGTGAATGTATAGCTTGAATTTCTTATTAAAAATATGAGAATTAGAATCGATAGATTGAAAATACAATTCTTATTCATTATGCTAGGACATACATATACACTTTCATTCATATTAACATGACATAATTTGTCTGAGGAAAACAAAGACATATGAACTGCTCATTTAATCAATGAGAGTGGGCGTGTTGGGATTTTGAGTTTCAAAATTTTTAGGAGTCTACCTTGCTCTAATGGGTGCCTGACATTAATTGGGGAAAGTAGAGGCGATTGATCGTTGCTGGCCACATGACACCCTTGTTGAATGTCTATCTTCAATACTTGCTCCTAAAAGTCGCCTACATGAAATGTCTTTATTCAATACTTTATCCTTAAAGTCGCCTACATGAAATGTCTTTATTCAATACTTTATCCTTAAAGTCGCCTACATGAAATGTCTTTATTCAATACTTTATCCTTAAAGTCGCCTACATGAAATGTCTTTATTCAATACTTTATCCTTAAAGTCGCCTACATGAAATGTCTTTATTCAATACTTTATCCTTAAAGTCGCCTACATGAAATGTCTTTATTCAATACTTTATCCTTAAAGTCGCCTATATGAAATGTCTTTATTCAATACTTTATCCTTAAAGTCGCCTACATGAAATGTCTTTATTCAATACTTTATCCTTAAAGTCGCCTACATGAAATGTCTCTTTCGATGAAGTTTTCTATTTCAAATGCTTATTCGGTCAGTAAATTTTTTTCTTTGACTCTTGTGACCTTGCCACCCAAGCACTAATCACAGCATCTGTAAGATAAAGTGATTGTAATTAGTGTCCAGTGTCCACTCTGGTGTCTGTCGGACCATGTACTTGTGAAGTCCAGCCTGCACCAGTTGGATGTAATGATATTGCCGGTTCAATAGCATGACTAGACGTGGAGATGAGTGAGGACCTTGTCAGGCAATTACCACACACGGGGCTTCCTAGACATTCCATGGAATCAATAGACACCTCCAAAGTAGGTCGAGGGGGAGGGGCGAACGGCCCACTAAGATGAAGATCTATTTCTTTTGTTCACTGCGAAAAGTGACTCATTTCATAGAAATAACACACAAAACTAATTCACAATTTATGTCTTCTGGTTTTCTATGTATATTAACCAAAGCCTTTTTTTGTGTGTGTGAATCTCATGGTATAACGTGGTTGTGAATCTCATGGTATAACGTGGTTGTGAATCTCATGGTATAACGTGGTTGTGAATCATATGGTATAACGTGGTTGTTAATCATATGGCATGACGTGGTTGTGAATCATATGGCATAACGTGGTTGTGAATCATATGGCGCGTCCCGAGACATGACGTTAAACTGCGCTCCTCTTTCCTTAGCACTTTTGGAGCTCAAAAGTGCCCTACTTCTTTTCTATCATTGTGTCTGCCTCCTCTTTTCCTCAGTCTGCCTTCATTGATCATCACTCTGTCTCCTTATCTCTAAATATCTCACTACGTCCTAGACCAGTCCGTTTGCCGTGGACTGCGACGGGTAAGGGGGGATAAAGAGATCCTGGTGTTTGTGTGGTGGCTATCTGAGGATAAACCACCACAACACAATACTTTGGCTCCAAGTTTCCCTAGACCTGAGGCCCAGATGGCCGGCTTTGGGTCAACCGGCTGGTCATGCCGAGCTACATGAAATGTCTTTCTTCAACACTTTATCTAGGAAGGCGGTGGCTGGAGGGTTAATCAGGGAGCTGCTGTATCGGGCACATGTCCGATGCAGTAGCTGACTGAGTATAGCACATGTGTAGCCCTGGCGGGCTCATTCTGGACTTCCGAATGGCCCGTCCCCCTGTTGGACTCGATGGCGGGTGGGCAGGACAGGTGCCGAACTAATAAGAACACCTATGGATAAAAAAACACCAAAAAAACTACTTGCCTCAGACCTATGTCTGGGCAAGAGGCGCGTATGGAGGATAGAAAGGAGGAGGCCACAAAAAGCTGTGCTACCTGGCCATCATATCTGGTGGTTAGGTGCACAGAGGAGGGGAAAAGTCTGACAAAGATGAGCCCTTTTATCATCTACAAGGGACTTAAGTCAGTAGTGGGAGAACCCAAGAGTGTGTCTAAGCTACACACGTCTTTGGAACTTCTAGTAGAAGTTGATAGCAAGATACACTCTGATGGGCTTTTAAGATGCAGAAGACTCTGTGATCTCCAAGTGGAAGTCATGCCACACAAGAGTCTGAACACCAGCAGAGGTGTAATCAGCTCTAGGGACCTACTGGAATGTTCCGAGAAGGAAGTAGTGGAGGGCATTGAAGGAGTCACCCATGCCCGGCGCATTACCAGGCGCAGGGGTGGTGAGGAGGTCAAAACCGCCACTATTATCCTCACATTTGGAACTAGGACACCGCCAGAGTATGTGAAGGCAGGATACCTACGAGTTCCAGTGAGGCCCTACATACCTAACCCTATGAGGTGCTTCAAGTGCCAGGGTTATGGACACGGCGCGGCAGTCTGCAAGAGGAACACTGTCTGTGCCAGATGTGCTGGAGAAGGTCATGAGGACAAGGGCTGCACAGCCCAGTTCAAATGCCCAAACTGTCACGCTGGCCACTCAGCCTACTCCAAGGACTGCCCTGTGTGGAAACAGGAGGTTGCTGTGCAAGAGTACAAGGCAAGAAATGGATGTACCTTCAGCCAGGCGAAATCGGCTGTATTGGCCCTACCCAAGGGCCAATTCGGCTTGACAAAGACCTATGCCCAGGCTGTAGCTAAGATAGGAAGATCCATATCCACACAGACTGAACCATTGACCCCACCACCCCCTCCTCCTCCTCCAACTCAGAAGAAAACACCGCCAAAGAACACACCTCTGAAGAAACAAGAAAGCCCTGTTGTCATGCTAAAGAACAGGTTCTCTGTGCTCGCTGATGAGAGCACGGAGACTGAGCAGCATGTCAAAACCAATACTCCGGGAGAACCCGGAGACGTCATGTCTGACACAGGTTCTCCTCAGAGAAACCAGCCAGACACCCCAACCTCTACCGAATTAGAGGTTGACCAACTCCCTAAGAGGAGAAATCAAAGCGGAGAGTATGCCCGAGGTGAGCGAGGAGGAAATAACCTCCGCTCTAACCAGAGGGATCTCCCCTCTCCAGAGAGAAAGACTTCCCCCAAAAGGGGGTTGTCCTCCTCTCCATCCAAACCCAAGAATAAAAATACCAAGGTCACTGGAATAAAGGGAAACCCCTCCGGGGGCCTCCCAAGGCCAAATAGCTCCAAGTAGGTCATCTAGAATAAGCCATGGATTCCAGAATTGTACAGTGGAATTGTAGAGGCCTCAAGGCCAATTATGAGGAAATGCAGCTACTGATGGACTCTGAGACTCCTGTAGCTGTCTGCCTACAGGAAACATTTCTGAAAGATAGCATCAGCTTCCGAAGCTACAGTGCTTACAGCAAGAATGTTGAGGATGCAGAGAGAGCATCAGGTGGAGTCTGTATCCTTGTGAAGGATAGCATCCCCCATGAGAGGGTAGAACTACAGACCACACTACAGGCCGTAGCAGCTAGGATAACCCTTCACAAGGTTATCACTTGCTGCAGCCTGTATCTACCACCAGGCGCTCCATTAAACCAAACAGACATGGAGGACCTATTGAAACAACTCCCCCGGCCTTACATAATCCTTGGGGATTTCAATGCCCATAAAACCATGTGGGGATCCAACAATACCGACACAAGAGGCCGTATGCTGGAGGATATCTTCCTCCAACATGATTTATGCATACTTAATGATGCATCACCGACCTACTTGCACCCAGGAACTGGATCTTTCACATGCATTGACCTCACCGTATGCGTCCCTGGACTTCTGGACGACTTTAAATGGTCAGTTAGCAATGATCTACGGGGAAGTGATCACTTCCCAATCATCATTACTAACAATCTCCCCTCATTGGGACGACCTCAGCGGTGGAAACTGAATAAGGCCGATTGGGAACAATACCAAAAAAAGATGCTCAGAGGATATCACAGAAAATATCCTCGATGAACAGAACCCAGCTGATACCTTTGCTAGCAAGCTACTTAGTATAGCCAGGAAAGTTGTCCCCCTAACCTCCGCAAATCCAAAACGGCCTAGCAAACCATGGTTTGATACAGCCTGCAAAAGTGCTATTGGCGATAGGAAAAAACGACTGGCTGCATTTATAAAGAATCCTTCCCAGGAAAACCTAAAGCTATTCAGAATAGCTAGAGCAAAGGCTAGACAAACCATACGGTTAGCCAAAAGAATTCCTGGAGAAGTTTTGTCGGCAGTCTGGATGCCAAAACTTCTGCTAGAGCGGTCTGGAAGGCAGTAAGGCGAATCAAAGGGAAAGAATCAAATGCAATAGGGCATTTAAAAAACCAAGGACGAACTGTCACGTCCCCCAGAGAAATAGCTGACTGCCTTGCATCCCCAATAGCAGAAAAGTCATCCACTGCACATTACACGCCAGAGTTCCAAAAAGTCAAAACCAGGGAGGAAAGACACTCCATTGATTTCAGGTCAGAGAACAATGAAGACTACAACAAACCGTTCTCGCTTGAGGAACTGAGGGAATCGCTAGACAAGTCACATGACACAGCACCTGGAGAAGATGAAACCCATTACCGGTTCCTCAAGCACCTTCCCGAACCCTCATTGGCAGTCTGCTAGAGGTCTATAACTGTGTGTGGCAAACAGGCGCTTTCCCAAACAGCTGGAGGAAAGCCACAGTTATACCGATACCTAAACCGGAAAGAGACGGCTCTGACCCAGCTAACTATCGACCAATAGCACTAACAAGCTGCATCTGCAAAACCATGGAAAGAATTATTAACAGTAGGCTGGTCTGGTACCTGGAGAGGAATAAAGTGATCTTCAACTACCAGTGCGGATTCCGGCAAGGGCGGACAACAACTGACCACCTGGTAAGGCTGGAAGCTTATATTAGAAATGCATTACTCAGAAGAGAACATCTAGTAGCTGTATTCTTCGATATAGAAAAGGCCTATGACACAACCTGGAAACATGGCATTCTACGTGACCTGGAGCTTATGGGGCTTAAGGGACACCTTCCCCGTTTTGTGGGGGAATTCCTGAAAGACCGAAAATTTCAGGTTCGAGTGGGCAACTCCGCTTCTGACACTCATGACCAAGAAAAGGGTGTACCCCAGGGCAGCATTCTGTCAGTCACCCTGTTAAACATAAAAATAAATAGCATCATAAATGCTCTGTCCCCTGGCATAGAGTGCTCTTTGTATGTTGATGACTTTGTCATTTTTACTTATGGGAAAAACATGAACACCTTAGAAAGAAAATTACAGTTATGTTTAAACAAAATTCAAAATTGGGCAAACGATAATGGTTTTAAATTTTCGGACTCCAAAACAGTTAGTATGCATTTTTTGTAATTTAAGGGGACTCCACCCAGACCCTGAACTATTTATACACAAAAAGAAGATCCCTGTAGTGAAAACTACAAAATTTTTAGGCCTCACTCTAGATTCCAAATTTAATTTTCTCCCCCACATTAAGGAACTTAAGAGAAAATGCCAAAAGTCATTAAACATACTTAGAGTGCTCAGCCATACTGACTGGGGAGCTGACAGGATACCTTGCTGCTGCTATATCGGAGTCTAATTCGATCCAAGCTAGACTACGGATCCATAATATATGGAGCAGCAAGGAAGTCGTACCTAAAAATACTGGAACCAATACAAAATGCTGCCCTGCGTCTCTGTCTCGGCGCGTTTCGTACATCACCTATCCCAAGCCTCCATGTGGAGGCTGGAGAACTCCCCATGGATATAAGAATGAAAAAGCTTGCAATGCAGTATATAGTCAAGCTAAAATCCAACCCCACGAACCCTGCTTTCGACTCCATATTTAACCCCACAGAGGTAGAATTATACAATCGAAGGCCTTACGTCATACAGCCGTTGGGCCTTCGAATGAGAGAACCCATCCAAAATTTAACTCCACCCATTGACCAAATCTCTAAAATAGAAACCCTTCAGAATCCTCATTGGCTAATGAATAAACCCAAATTAAATTTATCCCTCCTTAATTTCAAAAAAGAAAATACAGACCCAAGCATACTATAAGTCCACTTTAGGGAACTGCAAGAGAGCTACGGAGATTGTGGCACCATCTACACAGACGGATCCAAAATGGATGGAAAGGTCGCGTGTGCCTGCTCCTTTCGGAACAAAACAATCTCCCTTAGACTCCCCGATGGCTGCTCCATCTTTACGGCCGAATTGCATGCAATATCGCTTGCACTTATGGCCGTCAAAGCATCAGAAAGGAGGAAATTTATAATCTGCTCCGACTCCAAATCTGCATTGCAAGCTTTGGGGCGGATGAAGACTGACATTCCATTGGTACATAAGAGCCTGAAGCTGTTGGACCAAATAACAGCCGACCACAGGGATGTCACCTTCATCTGGGTCCCCTCCCATGTGGGCATTGAGGGAAACGAAGCCGCAGACAGAGAAGCAAAGAGAGCCCTAAATCATGCGGTGTCAGGAACCCAAATTCCTTGCTCGGACCTGAGACAAAGTATTGCCTCTGCCACCTACCAAGAGTGGCAGGACCGATGGGAGGCTGAGACTCACAATAAACTCAGGCAGATTGTGGCGGATGTCAGGTGGCGGTCCACATCTAAGGGTCTGACAAGGTGTGGTAGCACGACCATGTCCAGACTTAGGATTGGCCACACCTACATCACGCACTCTTTTGTGCTGAAGAAAGAAGAGCTCCCACTTTGTGAGTATTGTGACTCTCGCCTCACCGTGGAACATATCCTCATCGACTGCCCCAGATACCAGGATGTCAGGGAGAAATATTTTAGAGCCACTAATTTAAAAACACTATCCAATAATGTCGACCCTGGGAAGGTACTGGGCTTTATCCGGGAAGTGGGGTTGTCTACGAAGATCTGATTTATGAATTTGTAAACATGTACTATTTACATTAGATTTTTACCAAATTAATAAATTTTTACTACCTCTACTATTTTAACTGTGAATAGACCTTGATTTTAATGATTTGACTGTATGGAATTTGGCCCTTGTTGTGTGGAGGGAGAGTGGCTCTTGAGGGACTGCACGCACGACATGGCCTAAATTGTGCCGATGTGCCCAAAATTAAAAAAAAAAATCTGAATCATATGGCATAACGTGGTTGTGAATCTCATGGTATAACCTGGTTGTTAATCGTATGGTATAACGTGGTTGTGAATCATATGGCATAACGTGGTTTTGAATCTAATGGTATAACGTGGTTGTGAATCTTATGGTATAACGTGGTTGAGAATCTCATGGTATAACGTGGTTGTGAATCTTATGGTATAACGTGGTTGTGAATCTCATGGTATAACGTAGTTGTAAATCTCATGGTATAACGTGGTTGTTAATCATATGGTATAACGTGGTTGTGAATCATATGGTATAACGTGGTTGTGAATCTCATGGTATAACGTGATTGTGAATGTCATGGTACTTTGTGATTGTTAATGCCATGATATTGTGGTTATGAATGTCATGAGAATGTGAAAATGTTTAATGAAGTTCAGATTGAAGGGATGGCAGGCTGGGCTACTGCAATGGCCAGGTACTCCAGAAGAAAGGGGCTTCCACAAAAGAGATAAAAATGTTAACTATGCATATTAATTTTTGTATTCAAGGTAAATGAGATTACATTTGATTAGTCTCTCCTGCTCAACTTCTCGATGGTATAAGATAGAAGTGGAGCTTTATTTCGATGGTATAAGATACGTGGAGCTTTATTTCAGTTTTCAAACAAACACTAGGGGGCCTCCACATGCGGCCCTAATTTAAAAATTCTCCCTATGCTTTAGTTCAGTAATTGCTGAGTGTTGCAACTTCCTATTGCTGTTTACGCGATAATATGAAAAACTACTTACTAATTGTTGTTTTAAATTATGTTCCGCTTATATGCATACTAAATGAATTTTTTTTTTTTAAATAAAAGTAGCTAAAATACACTTATATATTTGTAAATGGTAGTAGTTAGTATGACAGAACTTAACTTATTATAAAAAAAAATATTTTTTTTTGACAAAAAATCTAAAACTGTTTGCATAAATATGTGAAAAATATGGTCAATTGCCGTCTCCCTTACTAAAAAGTCTTCCGTGTTTGTTACTCCTATTAGTGAATAATTGTAAAAATGGTGTAATTTTATGAAAACACTTCTTGCATAGTTGATTTTAAAAATAAAAATGTTCGCTTTCAGAAAAGAAACAGAGTAGATTTTGTATCAGAACTTTGAATGGTCTATAATATTGTGATGTGGATTTCAATATCTTTTCTAGTTGACGAGATCTAAACGAGACGGACGGATTGACCGCCGAACAGACATTCCAAACATAACTAACAACGTCTTTTCCTCTTTCGGGGGCCGCTAAAAACATGCAAAATATTTTTAAAATCTCTTATATTTTAAAAGTTTATCTAAGAGAAAGAACCACAAAATTACTGCATCGTATCTCAATAATGCATGAATAAGCTCCCTTTTACTATTTAAAACAAAATTAAGAAATCACTAAATTAAATTGTTTTATTTTTTACCTAATTCGAAATGTAATGCGGGAAAAGATACGTGTACAAAACGTTAAAACAGCCACTTCTCTCAATAATTAGAGTTTATTGCCCTTGTTCAGGATACCCAACAAAATAATTAATGACCAACAATTAATGAACTAATTGGTAATTTATTTTATTGATTCATTTTGTGTTAGGTCCAACCACTAATTGTGTCAAGTTTTGTCTTGTTCGAGAAGGAGTGAGGGAGAACTAGAGCGTGTCACGTACCAGACAAATAAGTTGATTGAAGGCAGTCATCTTCAACCCCTTGGAGGGCGATCTCATGAAAATGTGTGTGGGGGGGGGCGCTGAGCACACTGGGGAACGCAGACATCTTATATAATACAGACGTTACTTCAAAAAAGAAGATGATTACGTCCTACGCGTTATGCATTTAGTCATGCATATTAACCAATGACTTAAATTCTGCCAAGTCACTGTTTTTCCTGGCTAGCTCAGGCAACCCATTCCATGCTCTAATAGCACTAGGGAAGAAGGAGTATTTGTCCTAGCATATGGGACGAGGAATGTGCCTTTAGTTTTGTGTCTTTCAAGTATTTTATTAAATTTTGTTTTTGTATTTGAAGATTATGGTTCAGTGTTTTATGTATAGTTGCTACTTTACTTTTGAGTCTTCTGTCCTGAAGGCTTTCTAAATTTAGTGATTTTACTAAAGGTGTTACTCTGGTTAAGTGTCAATATTCGTTTGTTATGAATCTCACTGCTCTATTTTGTGTTTGTTCCAGTTTCTTAATGTTATCTTGAGTTGAGGGGTCCCAAACGGAGGATGCATATTCTATTATTGGCCTAACCAAGGTTAAATAACATTTAAGTTTTATGTTCTTATTTGATTTATAGAAATTTCTTTTAATAAATCCTAATGCTTTGTTTGATTTTTTTTATAGTTTCATCAATATGTGGATTCCATGACAGTTTTTCATTTATTATAACACCTAGGTATTTTGCGTTTTTAGTCTGTGTTACTGGTTTGCCATGAATAAGATAAGTGGAATTAATTTGTTTTAGTTTTTTTGTTACTCACTGACATTTTTCTGGGTGGAAAGATATGCTCCAATTAGATTCCCATTTCTGTAATTAATCTTTGTAAAATATCTGTCTCTTGTGTTGTTTTTATTGTTCTATATAGTATGCAATCATCTGCAAATAATCTGACTTTAGTTCCTGAGGTAATGCAATTTGGTAAATAATTTATGTAGATTAAGAATAGTAGTGGACCTAAGACAGTTCCTTAAGGTACACCTGAGTTTACTGTTATCGGTGTTGATTTAGAGCCATTTATTATTACAGTTTGTTCTCTCCCTATCAGAAAATCTTTAATCCACTGATGCAGTGGACCATTAATGCCAAGGTGTTCTGAAACAAAAGGAATGAAACATTTCTTGCAAGTGGTCAAATCAAGATGGTCAAAGGAGAATGAGTTCTAATTGAAGAACAAAGTACAGCGTTAGAGAGTTTCAGTTCGAGAATTTTCTTTTTCTATCCTGTACACTAGACAATTCTTGGCCCTGACCCCTCCTGCATTCACTTAGACTCAGTCATTCTCTCACCTGTCGGAGACGATCAAATAAGAACAATTGACCTATTCCTAAGTCTAGGACAACTCAACTCTATTTCTAGATCGAAACCGCAGCGGTTCAATTTACCAAAAAATTCCAATTTCTACAGATGATCTATTTGAGAGTGGACATTTGTATGAGTTCAGTATAAAACAATAATTACATCGGCTAAAGGACTTAATGCTCTACTTAGGAACATTTTTGTTGTTGTTGGTATGTAACTTTCGTTCCATTTGTCTTACAACGCGCATAGCAACTCTGTCTGGTCACAAAGTTTGTACATGTTTATTTCTCACACACCTAATCACAAAGTTTGTACATGTTTATTTCTCCCACACCTAATCACAAAGTTTGTACATGTTTATTTCTCCCACACCTAATCACAAAGTTTGTACATGTTTATTTCTCCCACACCTAATCACAAAGTTTGTACATGTTTATTTCTCCCACAGCTAATCACAAAGTTTGTACATGTTTATTTCTCCCACACCTAATCACAAAGTTTGTACATGTTTATTTCTCCCACACCTAATCACAAAGTTTGTACATGTTTATTTCTCCCACACCTAATCACAAAGTTTGTACATGTTTATTTCTCCCACACCTAATCACAAAGTTTGTACATGTTTATTTCTCCCACACCTAATCACAAAGTTTGTACATGTTTATTTCTCCCACACCTAATCACAAAGTTTGTACATGTTTATTTCTCCCACACCTAATCACAAAGTTTGTACATGCTTATTTCTCCCACACCTAATCACAAAGTTTGTACATGTTTATTTCTCCCACACCTAATCACAAAGTTTGTACATGCTTATTTCTCCCACACCTAATCACGGATCAAGCTGAACATTTGCACAATTATTTCTTTTACCTGACAACACAAGAAACCATTTTTTTTTAAATTAACCAATAAGTTAATTAACTATTGGTAATTAATTATTTTCTTTGGTTCCTCGAACAAGGGAAAGAAATTGTATTTGTCTGACGTGGTGGTATTAGCTGAATTAGTCCTCTTTATAGGTTGCGCTTAAAAGTAATTTTGAAACAAACAATAGATAACTATGCAATCGTCTATTTTCATATAACCTCAGTAGCCGAGTGGTTAGCATGGCGGCTTGAGAAGGCTTGAACCATGAGTTCGAATTCAGTTCGTTCCCCTATTATTTTTAATACATGCTTTTAAAAAGTGATGACTGTAAAAATTCCCCACCCCCAGATATCCTTTTCTTTCTCCCCCCCTCCCAACTGGTCTAGAGAAGTGATTAGGATCAGAGCGTAGTGCAAACATCTAAAAGCATGAAATAGCGCTAAACAAAAACTATTGCACAGATGTATTGTTGTTGGTCTAGATCTATTACATATTTAATGACATGGCTGATCCAAACTAATTGATACAATTACACTTCGTATAAGCTTTGTTTTTTTTTTAAGTATTTTTTTTTATTTTTCGTGTTACATCTGTGTGGTTGTGTAGAAAATTTTAAAATGTCTAGATCTGCAAGAAGTCCTTTATAATATAACAAAAATTAAAAATCTTTAAAAAATGTCACAGTGACTATAAGGGTATAATACGGTGTGTGAGGATGAGTTCTTCTAAGATCTAGGACTGACAAAGTCATAATATTGTTACGTATTTCTGAATCTTCTGGCTAAATGTACTAGTAGGCACACAAATAAAAACACTGCAAAGAACTTGACGACTAAACTTTCAGCTTCATATAACTTTATTGACTATTAACTCTAACAATTTGTTACTGTAACATGTAGCGTAGAAGACTGTACAATATCTGTCAGTTTACAGTTAGCTATACTTCGTTGCAATTCATCTCTTCACTTCGTTGCAATTCCTCTCTTCTCAACTTGCATCGAGCCGTATTCCACAGAACAGACCACCGACACACTTCCCAGTGTCGCTCCAAGTCTCCCAAAGCTCAACCAAGTCGTACTCAAGTCTACCAAATCAGAGCCGAACACGCCTTACATCGACTGTATCGACTGTAACGGCTCAAGTCCACTGTAGTTCGCTGTATAGACTTTAACGACAGTAGTCCACTCCAGTTAACTCTACCCTAGTTAACTTGCATCGAGTCGTACACATCTCTCTTCTACTGTCTCGCACAGTAGACAACAATACCGACGACTCACTCACGACTGACTTTCAAATTAACTTTCTGGCTTATATAGAGTCCCAAATCGCTTCTCCAAAGTTGCACAAACACTGCTTGTATCTTCTGGAACAACACGTGTGGACACGTCACATCCTGTCTTTGTTTGTACATGTAGATTCCAGAGAACACTCGCTGCTGTGTCATCTCGCCGGGGTCATACGTTGACCTCTACCTATCACTGTTCATTTGTAACACTAAGTAAGCAAAGAGTTACCAACTATTTCAATCGTAGCGTAGCAGGCTTAGCTAGGCGCTTTTGGAACTCAACGTTTCATTAGAATATACAATGGCCAAACTGATGGGCCTAACAAGTGTTTGAACATACTCTATAACAGTAGTCAGATAGTGTAGATGCAAGTGTAGAGTTCGAAAGAGAGGGGGGGGGGTGGTCCAAGTTATAAGTACAGTAGAACGTCGTTTATCCGACTCAATTGGTACCGGACACCGTTCGGATACGCGATTGTTCGGATAACCGAAAACCGAAGCGATCCATGCAGTATATGCAACCGGACACTATACGAATATTGAAAATCATCACATGCGGGACACGTGCGTGAAGAACGAGCAAAATAGGTGACAAATGTCGCAATTTTACCTTTATTGTGGAAAATAATCACTTATTTTTCGCTGTACAATGTATGTGCATTACAGTACATGTGGTTGATAAAAAAACAAACAAAAAAAAACTGGTCCGGATATTTGACGCTCCGGATAATAAACGTTCGGATAAACGACGTTCTACTGTAATAGAAAAAGGTAGGAGGGAGAGTCCATGGGACCAAATCAACAGGTCCTAGCCGGTGGGTAAATGCTTGTATATATATATATATATATATATATATATATATATATATATATATATATATATATATATATATATATATATATAAAAGGAAGGCTTAAAAAGAAAGAAAGTTTACTCTGGTACTTTTGATATATCGGCTTTAAAAGCCATATTGGGTCTAAATTGTCAAGAAATAATCGTTTTTGATCCATTTAACCACTGCGGTTGTCGATCGTGAAAGGTGCTTAGTTGTCCTCGGCACACGGCAAATATAAACTGGTTCAATTCTCTGAGTTTCCCGTCCACTGCAAGTGGGAGAAGGAATGATAAGTCAGGGCCCATTACTCTCCTGCTTCAAATAGGAATGTTCAAGAAGTTCAATTGGCGGGAACTACTAAACGATTTGAGAACAAGAGATTATAACGATGAGTCATTTTTGGCTGTAATCCTTGTTAGTTTACATCATGTTGTATCCTATTTTGAAAATGACCTAGTAATGCCAATGAAAATCAATCACTAAATGATTTTTTATTTCCATAGGCCCTCGCACTTGCTATGACGTATCTCTCATGGCGCTGGTGAATTTTTTAAATAGAAAAGATACGAAATATACAAAAAGAGGCTGGTTGAAATGGTTGAAGACACTAAATTCTAAGCTTTGTAAAAACAGTGACGTCTGTTTTCAGCCTAAGACCACGACAAAACTTGTAGCAACAAAAACATTGGCCTACAACTTCAGACTGTCACGTGACTCATCCAGAACTGATTGCCACGTTTCTTTCATTTCCGCTACGTTCCGTGTGTATGTGTTTATGCATCGTTTGAATTTTTATGGTGTATTTATTTTATTTATTTTTTTACACCTCACGTGTGTGTGTGTTTTTAATGTTTGTAGTTTTATGCGGCATTTATTTGGACACAATTTGTGTGTGTGAGAGATCTATAAGCCATGTCAATGTAACTAACTTCAAGGCTGAGAACTCCAGGAGATTGAGAAGAAAAACGTGGATTAAAAAGGGGGGTGGTGGCGAAGAAAGGAGAGGAGGAACGGTCATGAGAAAGCAAGTCTAGGTATTGAAAGGAAGGGATGGAGCGCCCCCTAGTGGAGGCTACTTGTTGGCCCCACACGTAGTGCCCAGATTTCTGCACGGCTTCTTCCAGTGGACTCACCAGTACATGACAGATTGAATTTTCTCACAGCTTACTTTCCACACTTCCGGCTGGTTGGTGTGGTAGGGAAACACAAATAGTTTTCACCACAGAAATGGGCGAATTAAAATCAGCGGTAAATTCAATTTCGGCGTAGCGGAGTTAGTCTTGTTTAAAAAGCTTCCGCCCAGTCACCATCTTGTACTCGCTTTGGACTTCACTTTCTGTGTTATTTTTAGCTAGAACTGTCTCTATATTTGATGCGGGCTGAGCGTATAAATCTTCTTAGAGTATATACTGTTGTAATGCTAGGCCTAAAGATCCGGACTTCAAACACTTTGCACAAATGTTCCTAAATGTCTGAATTTATTTATTTCTCGCTTTAATGAAGTCATGCCGAAATATCCGCTGGCCTATGTATTTGTCTAGACCTCTAGACCAAATTTGATTATTAGACTATACTTCAAAAAATATATAAAGGTCAAACCAGAGTATTCCTGGGGGGAGGGCAAAAAAACGTATACTTATTTTCCTAAAAATATATATATACATACATATATCGTTGGAGCTGTTTTAGTAAACTGTGTCCAGTCAGGTTTTTGTTTTCTATTCCCATGAAGAATTGACAAGCTGAGACAAAGGAATTGTAACCATTGTAAACCCCTTTGAGCTGTTCATTGATCATGTATTCAAGTTGGGTCACTTCTTGCTCAATCTTTTTATAGGACAGTTTTGGTTGTTTTGAAACGTTGCTGAGACAATGAACAGAGTTGTGTGTTTCCTCTGAGCTCTTCTGGTATATCCCCCGTCTTTAGTACGACTCAATGAACAGAGTTGTGTGTTTCCTCTGAGCTCTTCTGGTATATCCCCCGTCTTTAGTACTACTCAATGAACAGAGTTGTGTGTTTCCTCTGAGCTCTTCTGGTGTACCCCCCGTCTTTAGTACGACTCAATCTTGAGCGTATCAAGAGTGCCATACCATGACTGTGTTAAGAACTAGAGCGACGTCAGATCGGAAGGTGAATATACAGGAAAACGTGTTGGCTGGACCCCCCTGGAGTAGCTCCCCTAGACTTATTTGGCACGAAAACAAAAGTAGCCAATGATCCATTGCGCTAACAGTTTGGGAATCCCTTGTTGAAATGGATGATTTTGTTTGTCCAACCTTTAAACATTGTCAAAACACATTTCTCAATTTGACTTCTGCCACTGCAGTCTCGCTACTTTAGAAGAAGCGGGCTCCCGGAAAGCCGCTCTAGTTGTGTACCGTAGATCCAGGCGACGGGAACACATTTCTCAATTTGACTTCTGCCTGTGCCTCTCGGTACTTTAGGAGAAGCGGGTTCCCGGAAAGCCGCTCTAGATCCAGGCGACGGGAACACATTGAAGAAGAGCCCCCACTTTGTGAGTATTGTGACTCTCGCCTCACCGTGGAACATATCCTCATTGACTGCCCCAGATACCAGGATGTCAGGGGAAAATATTTTAGAGCCACTAATTTAAAAACACTACTCAATAATGTCGACCCTGGGAAGGTACTGGGCTTTATCCGGGAAGTGGGATTGTCTACGAAGATCTGATTTCTAAACTCTGTACTTTTTACATTATATTTTTACCAAATTATTAAATTTTTACTACCTCTACTATTTTAATTGTAAATAAACCTTGATTTTAATTATTTGACGGTATAGAATCTGACCTTTGTTGTGTGGAGGGAGAGTGGCCCTTGAGGGACTGCAGGCACGACATGGCCTAAATTGTGCCGATGTGCCCAAAACCAAAAACCAAACCAAACCGGGAACACATTGACCCCAGAGCGCAAGTGATTTTCGAATGTAAGGCAGCAACTGATTGGTGGTGTTCAATAGCCGAGACAAATCACTTCCCGCCAATTTGATTTATGAAGAAGCTTTCTAAGGGTCAGTGGCGTACACCACGTGACTTCAACTCGGTCTAGGTGCCGATATTCCACCAATCATATTGCTTATTAGGCCTACAAACTTTAGGTCTTTTAACATTGAATGTTGATTTAATGTTTAGGTCTTTTAACATTGAATGTTGATTTAATGTTTAGGTCTTTTAACATTGAATGTTGATTTAATGTTTAGGTCTTTTAACATTGAATGTTGATTTAATGTTTAGGTCTTTTAGCATTGAATGTTTAGGTCTTTTAACATTGAATGTTTAGGTCTTTTAACATTGAATGTTTAGGTCTTTTAACATTGAATGTTGATTTAATGTTTAGGTCTTTTAACATTGAATGTTGATTTAATGTTTAGGTCTGACTTTTAACATTGAATGTTGATTTAATGTTTAGGTCTGACTTTTAACATTGAATGTTTGTTTAGGTCTTTCACCATTGACTGTTCTTTTATTGTATGTCAACACTGCAGAACTGTTTATGTCTAACGAGTAGTTAGTATGCACTATCCACAGACTTTTTATATTAGTACTTAGTATTTCATCCATTGATAATTATTACACTGTGCTTTGCCCATTCGTTTAAAAAGAAATTCTCCTGTAAGTCATAAGTAGTCGAGTCTAAGCGCGAAGTCTACCATTTGTCACGTGATTTCTCTTGTCGTTTTACTCGCTATCATTTTGTCTGTCAGATTATCTCCCTGGACATAATCAGTTCGAGTCACTCAATCGATAAGTTCATTTCAGTTGACATGGCCTTTCAATGAAGCTATTCATAAACTCTACACATTCAGAGTGTGTGTGTGAAGCTATTCATTAACTCTATACTTTCAGGGTGTGTGTATGTGTGTGTGAAGGTGTGTGTGTGTGAAGCTATTCATAAACTCTACACTTTCAGGGTGTGTGTATGTGTGTGTGAAGGTGTGTGTGTGAAGCTATTCATAAACTCTACACTTTCAGGGTGTGTGTGTGTGTAAAGGTGTGTGTGTGAAGCTATTCATAAACTCTACACTTTCAGGGTGTGTGTATGTGTGTGTGAAGATGCGCGTGTGAAGCTTTTCATAAACTCTACACTTTCAGGGTGTGTATATGTGTGTGTGAAGGTGTGTGTGTGAAGCTATTCATAAACTCTAAACGTTCAAGGTGTGTGTGTGTGTGTGAAGCTATTTATAAACTCTACACATTCAGGGTGTGTATATATAAAGATGTATGTATGTATGTAAAGAAATAAAAAGCCACAGAATCAACCATTATGGAAAAGTTAGATATCTTAGATAAACGATGCCAGATAGATGTCACATGCTACACAGATAATTGTCCTACAGCTAATTATTAATAGGAACAGATCGGGACATTGTTTATTATCAAAGTCTATGAGAAACAACAAATCCACATACTTGATGTTTCTCTAAGGCCTAACTAGAAGTATTTAATCATTCAGAACATGGACGCTTGGAAACACAATGCGTGCTTGATTGGAGCTTATATACAATCTCTTATCTAAATGTTTTAGAAGATAGCATGGACCTTATATACAATCTCTTATCTAAATGTTTTAGAAGATAGTATGGACCTTATATACAATCTCTTATCTAAATGTTTTAGAAGATAGTATGGACCTTATATACAATCTCTTATCTAAATGTTTTAGAAGATAGTGTGGAGCTTATCTCATATCTTATAGCTTTATGTCTCATGGCCTATTGATCTAAATTAGTATGAGAGAGTTTTACAGTAACATACGTCTCATGGCCTAATGATCTAAATCAGCATGAGAGAGTTTTACAGTAATTCCTAGACATAGAAACAACTCAAGTAAAAGGTCGACTCGCTTTGATCTATTTTTTTTTATATGTTGTAAACGAATTTCCTTGATTTGTGTACACTTTTGAAAATCCGATTGCAACAAAACACCATCTATCAAGATAATCAGTGTCCAAAAATGAAGCCAGGACATCTTCTATTTCCATCACATCTCAAGCAATTGAACAGATGTTTAAGGAAAGGAAGAACAAAAAAAAAAAGCAATTTAATAAAGATTTTTTTTTTGATGCTTTGTTCTGACAACATGCTGGGAAAGAACTGACACACATTTGTTTACTTTCACTGGTAGAGTTGTCTTCCTTCGCTCCCTGTACGACGTATATAGACAGACACGAATCCTATTTTATAAACCTGTCAAAACGTTATTGCCTTCTATCTGTCCCTCTGTTTGTCACGGTTAGATCTTAAAGACTATTGAAAGTCTGATTGGTAACATTCCCTTGGCTCGTGTATCTACGTCAGCATTTGGTCTTGTGAAAGCAAAAACCTTTGAACAAACGTATGTACCCGCGGTATGTGCATGGCTCTCTATAAATGTACCAGCGGTATGTGCATGGCTCTCTATAAATGTACCCGCGGTATGTGCATGGCTCTCTATAAATGTACCCGCGGTATGTGCATGGCTCTCTATAAATGTACCCGCGGTATGTGCATGGCTCTCTATAAATGTACCCGCGGTATGTGCATGGCTCTCTATAAATGTACCCGCGGTATGTGCATGGCTCTCTATAAATGTACCCGCGGTATGTGCATGGCTCTCTATAAATGTACTCGCGGTATGTGCATGGCTCTCTATAAATGTACCCGCGGTATGTGCATGGCTCTCTATAAATGTACCCGCGGTATGTGCATGGCTCTCTATAAATGTACCCGTGGTATGTGCATGGCTCTCTATAAATGTACTAGCGGTATGTGCATGGCTCTATATAAATGTACCCGCGGTATTTGCATAGCTCTATGGAATATACTCCCCAACTGGACTGTAGAACTAGATCCTATACAGTGTAGGCGTAACGGTACTTCGGGAAGTGTTTCTATTCCTTTGCCCACTCCCAGTTCTTTCTAGCGTGAAGTAAAAGTGTATGGTGAGTAGCTCTAGAGGATCCGGGGGGGGGGATATATTGCTGACCAACCTGTAGAGAAAGTACACTATGTGTACAAATACAAATTAGTTATTCATCTTATGTATACTACATATTAACATGATTCTATTGCCGCATCCTATCTAATTGTAATCTGCTACTATCAATAGTCATGGATGGTTGACAGCTCACAAAAAATGGTCTACACTGACTTTTGGCTCATAGACTAGTGTTTCAAGGGAGAGTCAACTATTTGTAATGCTCTGTTCGAGGGTTTCATTTGTTTACATTGAAAGTTCATTCAAGGAATCTTTACACTACTTTACACGATCGCGCACAATTCAAGTTTGGTTGTTTTCTCTCCACAGACCTATATATATATATTATACATAGACTGGACAACGGAAACTAATTGTTATCCGATAATGATCATATCACAAACGTACATATATAGATTGTTATGTACGTAACTCTTCTTCAAGCTGTAGGGGAAGTCGCTCCGAATGTAGGAAAATCGATCTTTTCTGTCTTAGAAAAGTAATGATCTTTAGTTTTCAAAGTTTAGAAATATTGCAATACCCTAACCTATGTAACACATAATTTAATGTTTAGCTCTAGATCTTGTACACAGACCTATATATATTATATCTAGACTGGAAAACGGAAACAAATTATTATCGATTAATTCACAGACCTATATAGAGAGAGAGAATGTAATGTACGTAACTCTTTTTCAAGCTGTAAGAAGAGAAGTCGCCCCGAATCTAGGAAAATCGATCTTTTCTGTCTTAGAAAAGTAATGATCTTTAGTTTTCAAAGTTTAGAATAGTGCAATAGCATTTCGCGTTTTTTTTTTTTTATAGAATGGAACCATATACTTATATCATAGACTTATATATACTATATCTAGACTGGACATGGAGATGTTTTAACACTACCAAAAATGTGAAAAATTTTTAGAAAGTTGGATCAAATCTATTTAGTATACATATAAGTGGAACATAATTTAAAACAACAATTAATAAGTCGTTTTTCATATTAGCGCGTGAATCTGAGCGTAGAACTATGGCCATAGAACACTTAACGAAATACATTTTTTTTTTAAGGAAATAGTTTTTTTTTCTTTAGGGTTCGAATAAGAGATTGACCCTTTTACAAAACAATTAGATCAATTAGATATTCATTATAAGACATCAGTTAGATCAGGTTCACATCTAACTGCACATTCACTTTCACCTATCCTTTGGTCTGCTGGACGGCTGGGGCATCACACAAGATCTGTCAACCTTCTTTCTCCATTCTTCTCTGCAATTTGTCTTTATAGAATTTCATTCTGATAATCTTTCTGAAAATATTGAAACCTGCCTTTTTACCACTTCGGGGGCCGATTTTGAGTTTGTATTTCCACACAAACGGTCTTTGTAACCTTGTTAAAAGTCAGTTTTCGTATCAATGTTAATCTTACATGTTTAGAAAGAAATAGCATCAGGCCGATTTTTAAATAGCACCAGGCCAAATTAAAGATAGGACCAAGCCGAACTAAAGCTAGGATAAGGCCTAAATAAAAAAAATATATAACTAAAGAAAGGATAAGGCCGAACTAAAGATATGGCAAAACCGAACTAAAGATATGGCAAAACCGAACTAAAGATAGGGGCTAGACAACACTAAAAATAGGACTATGCCGAACTAAAGACGACCATTCCAAAAACTAAAAATAGTACCATGCCGAACTAAAGATAAAATCAGGCCGAACTAAGTTCCATGTATTATGATTTTTTTTCAATGAAATACTTATGACTTACTTAACAAAGTTTCTTGTTTTACTCCTACTGGTAGACTTTATATAGAAGTGAAGACTTACTGTCAATGTAATAGAAGATTTTCTGTAGATAAATAAACAAATAGGATCAGTATCCCGTCTGTAATGTACATGAAATAAGTTCTACAGGTTTTAATATCTCTCTGTAAACTTGAATAAACTCAAGACATAGAACAAATTGAACCTAGAGAGACTCAGTGTTGAGTAGGTTCAAGACATAGAATACATTGAACCTAGAGAGACTCAGTGTTGAGTAGATTCAAGTTTGTTCTGTGTGTTTCTCCAAACGTTGAGTAGGTTTAGGTTTGCTGTTTCTCTAAACGTTGAGTAGGTTTAGGTTTGCTGTTTCTCCAAACGTTGAGTAGGTTTAGGTTTGCTGTTTCTCTAAACGTTGAGTAGGTTTAGGTTTGCTGTTTCTCTAAACGTTGAGTAGGTTTAGGTTTGCTGTTTCTCTAAACGTTGAGTAGGTTTAGGTTTGCTGTTTCTCTAAACATAAAGTTTCTCTACACGTTATTCACTGAATTGCAAAACCAAAATAAAAAAACAACTTACCTACACACAAATTATCCTTTTTCGCCCATCTCTTAATTTGGCTCTTGATGGTCTAAACCCAGCTTGTAGATCTAATATAGATAATTAACTGGTATCAATGCCAAACTGCTTATTGATTGTACAATTTAAAGACAGACCACGGTCAGATCTGGTCACTGTAATCCGCTGAGTTGAACCAGACTGCTCACATTGGCTCGTCTCTTCTGACTGGCTGGCGGGCCCATCATGTGCGATCTACAACTCTCTAGAGAGAATGCTCTGAACAGCGGGCCCCTAGTTTAGACTTGACTAGGATCATTTGCTGTCGGTGAAGTGACTCGGAACACCATTGAGTTAACAAACATGGATTGGAATAAAGTTTATCAAGAAATAGTATTGGATTCATGTCCAATTGGAGTCGAAGGAAAGAATCGTTTCTATGGCGCTGTACATAGAATCAAACCCTAGCCACGAACCTCTATCTCATTCCACACGCTTCTCGACAAATGTCAAATATTTGTATAAAATGTTTTGCAAGTCAAGTTTAGCATTGGAAATAATCTGGAACTGCTCATGGAGTTCTAGTTTAAAAAAAAATACTTGCAACATCGCAAACTTGATTGAAAATAGTTTCTTTTTTTTTTCTTCTCATTTGGGCTCGACTGAAAGGCTGAAACTGTCTCTCAGTCTCCACATTCAGTTTTGTTTACATTGCTACTTTAAGCTTCGTTGAACCAGCATATCAACACTGTGATATCTATTTGATATTTACACTTTGAAGGTACTGGGCTTTATCCCGGAAGTGGGGTTGTCTACGAAGATCTGATTTATGAATTCTGTAGACATGTACTATTTACATTAGATTTTTACCAAATTATTTAATTTTTACTACCTCTACTATTTTAACTGTGAATAGACCTTGATTTTAATGATTTGACTGTATGGAATTTGGCCCTTGTTGTGTGGAGGGAGAGTGGCCCTTGAGGGACTGCAGGCACGACATGGCCTAAATTGTGCCGATGTGCCCAAAATCACAAATCTCATATCAATTTGATATATACACTGTGATATCAATTTGTTATATACACTGTTATATCAATTTGTTATATACACTTTGAAATCAATTTGTTATATACACTGTGATATCAATTCGTTATATGCACTTGTTATGAACATTATATGCTGTATTGGTTGTCGTTCTTATGTTTACATGTGCTTGTAACTCGTCCGTAAGAATGTGTTTACGAAATGTGTGTTGTGTAGTTATTCAGTACATTAGGGCCATACTAAGCGGACATGGTTTTCGACTCTCTTATTATTATGTTCATAACAATTTAATACACTGAATCCAAAACTGTGAAGTTGTAAGAATTTCGAAATGGATAGGATATTTCGGCCAGAGAAGTTTGACATCGAGCCCACAGCATCTCAAGCATCAGAGAAGTGGCAGCACTGGTATGAAATTTGATACTAAGAAACTACTGATAAACTATATCTCTCCTGCTGTATACCAAATGATACTTGATAAAGAGACATTAGATGAAGCAATCGAGACCCTAAACGGCATCTACATACAACCAAAGAATGAGATGTTTGCTAGGCTCAAGTTAGCTACTTTCAAACAAGAGCAAGGTCAAACGATAGACGCCTACATGCAGAAATTAAGAATTCTATCCAAAGATTGCAACTTCAAAGCAGTGACTGCTGAACAACACCGAGAAGAGGCGATTAGAGGTTCGTTTATCAATGGACTAGTGTCCAACAGCATTCGAAAACGTCTACTTGTAAAGACTGTTTGAGTTTAAAGGACGCCTTCGAGGAGGCTCGCTTACTAGAACATGCTTATCAGCACTCATTACAGTATGAATCATCACAGCCGGAAACCAATTTACGCGGCAACTACTCGCACCAATTCTTCGGCCTCGCCCTCGCCAAATGTAACTATTCCTCAGAGTGCAAGCAATTCACACTCGTATGAAGCAAATGCATTAGCTAGCAAGTGTTACATTTGCGGCAGGGTTAAGCATGACCGCTCTCAATGCCCTGCAAGGAAAGTGACATGCAATCAGTGCTTCAGAAAGGGTCATTTTCAAAGAGTATGCAAATCTAAATCTTCAACAGTTTCGGCTATCGCTACTGTGCAGCCATTGAGTTTCAACAAATCTACAATACCTATTTGCATCAACAATGTGCAATTGAAAGGACTAGTAGACACCGGGAGCTGTGAAAGCTATATGTTGACACACATTGCTAAGAAGCACAAATGGCAGACATGTTCCTCAGGCAACAGAATCTTTATGGCTTCCATCCATCTATCTCGAATTACTCAAGGACATATCTACGCTAACATAAGACTCAAAAATGAACGATACGAAGGAGTTAAAGTCTCTCTACTAGACAATTTGTGCTCCGACGTCATTCTTGGACTTGACTTTATAAGTTTGCACCAAAATCTGTTTATTCCTTTTGATGGTCAGAAACCATCGTTGTGCCTGAGTACTCTCCAGCCAGCGAGGATAGAGGCTCCTAGTCTATTTAGTAATCTGTCACAAAACTGTACCACAGTGGCTACAAAGTCTCGCAGATACTCAATTCCAGATAGAAATTTTATAGAGAAGGAAATTCAACAACTAATAAAGGATGAGATTATTGAACCATCTAAATCTCCCTGGCGTGCACAAGTCCTAGTCACAAAAAAATGACAGACATAAGAAAACTATAAACCTGTTCACTCTGCTAGACGCCTACCCTATGCTCAGAATTGATGAACTAGCAGAAAAAATTTCCCAGTACTCTGTATATAGCACTTTAGTTCTGAAAAGTGCATACCACCAGATTCCCATACAAGAAGAGGAAAGGCCGTTCACGGCCTTCGAGGCATGTGGGAAACTGTATCAATTCCGTCTGGATTCCGTTTGGCGTTACGAATTGAGTCGCCTGTTTTCAGCGTACGATTGACAAAGTCATCGAAGACGAACGACTCACTGACACTTTTGCTTATGTGGACAATGTGACCATCTGCGGTATGGACTCTGAATCACACGACCGAAACCTACAGCGATTTCTTGATAGTGCTCAAAAGTATGGAATCACTTTTAATAAAACAAAAAGTGAAATTAGCACTGCTAAAGTGAGACTGTTAGGATACGAGATTTTCAAAGGACAACTTAAGCCGGATCCTGAGAGATTTCGCGCTCTACGGGAATTCCCCGTACCAGTGAACATGCGTGAGCAGAAACGAGTAGTGGGTCTTCTGGCTTACTACTCACAGTGGATACCTAACTTCTCAACAAAAATAAGCCTGTTAACAAGAAATCAACAATTTTCTGTCTGCGAAGAAGTCAAAAGAACATTTGAAAGTTTGAAAAATGAGCTTTAAAAAGCCGCTGTATATACTATTGATCCGAATCGCCCTTTAACCGTTGAGACGGATGCTTCTGATAGAGCCATTGCGGCTACCCTCAACCAAGCTATCCATTCATTATATACACTTTGATATCAGAAGCTGATGTGAATGAGACACAATAATATCTGGGAAGTTTGGAATCTATTGCTACCATCAGTGTACAGAACAAAGTTTTGCTAGATGTTTGGGTGGGGCAGACAAAATGGACATCATTTAAGTATCAGGTCTAAATACTGACTGTAGATAGACACTCTAGAATCTATGTACTAACTATAGATCGACACTCTAAAATCTATGTACTAACTATAGATAGACACTCTTGAATCTAAATGCTAACTGTAGATCGACACTCTTGAATCTAAATGCTAACTGTAGATCGACTCTCTAAAATCTGTGTACTAACTAACCCAAAATAATTATCATGCAAAAATATCTTTTTTTTTTACTCCAAGTATAATCAACGTTTATAAGACTTGATGTTCTTATAAAATGTCACTGTTTCAATGAGTGAACATGTGTAGCCAGCCTTTCACTAGATTCCAACTCCAGGCCAATCTATGAGGGGTTCAAGCCAAACTATTGATCTTTGTGCATTCAGCATGTGATCTGTGCATCTCGCCTTGTATCTTGAAGTTGTCATCAAGCCTTATCTGTAGCCTGGCTGGCTGGCATTCAAAAACCATTAGACTGTCATACTTAATCATGCACCTGTTTGATAGAGAATTATCGAACTGATGATCTTAGTTGTTATGTACGCTATCTTTAAATGCTCTTGATTGATAGACCGGTCGATAGGACTAACTAGATACAGAGCATTGGGAGGGGGGGACACTAAATGAGAGCCTGACCAGAAAGAGTGAGGGCGGAGGCATCTATGTGACTAAATATAGAGAAGGGGCATCAATGAGAGTGAGGGGGGACGATCATGAGAGTCTGCCTAGATAGTGAGGGAAGCTTTGGAAATAATGTCATTTTACTATTCGAGTTGGGACTGATAACTTCTTTTTGGCCTCTCCTTTTTTTTTATGTCAATGGAGGGGGACTCCCCAAGGTTTGAGAAACGCTTGACTTGAAAGAACATTTGAAACTGGACAACAAACTATTTTCTTCCCTGAAATTCTTCCTGCTCAGAAGCTTTTTTTCTTAGAGCCGTGTCTAGCTCTGTCTAGTTCTTGGAACAGAAATCATTTGTATTTGAAGACTGTAGTGTTGATTCAATAGGAGAATTTCTTGAAGGTCTTTCAATTCTTCAATAAATATAAACAACGTTACTCTCTTTGGCTAGATGTAACTGTAACTTGTCTGATAGGAGTTCTAGTCAACGCCACTGAAACAGACAGAGGACATTTGTATGACAACATTCTTTGGCTTGATCCAACTGTAACTTGTCTGATAGGAGTTCTAGTCCACGCCACTGAAACAGACAAAGGGCATGTGTATGACAACATTCTTTGGCTTGATCCAACTGTAACTTGTCTGATAGGAGTTCTAGTCCACGCCACTGAAACAGACAGAGGACATGTGTAGGACAACATTCTTTGGCTTGATCCAACTGTAACTTGTCTGATAGGAGTTCTAGTCAACGCCACTGAAACAGACAGAGGGCATTTGTATGACAACGTTCTTTGGCTTGATCCAACTGTAACTTGTCTGATAGGAGTTCTAGTCCACGCCACTGAAACAGACAGAGGACATGTGTATGACAACATTCTTTGGCTTGATCCAACTGTAACTTGTCTGATAGGAGTTCTAGTCCACGCCACTGAAACAGATAGAGGGACATGTGTATGACAACATTCTTTGGCTTGATCCAACTGTAACTTGTCTGATAGGAGTTCTAGTCAACGCCACTGAAACAGACAAAGGGCATGTGTATGACAACATTCTTTGGCTTGATCCAACTGTAACTTGTCTGATAGGAGTTCTAGTCCACGCCACTGAAACAGACAGAGGACATGTGTAGGACAACATTCTTTGGCTTGATCCAACTGTAACTTGTCTGATAGGAGTTCTAGTCCATGCCACTGAAACAGACAGAGGACATGTGTATGACAACATTCTTTGGCTTGATCCAACTGTAACTTGTCTGATAGGAGTTCTAGTCCACGCCACTGAAACAGATAGAGGGACATGTGTATGACAACATTCTTTGGCTTGATCCAACTGTAACTTGTCTGATAGGAGTTCTAGTCCACGCCACTGAAACAGATAGAGGGAATGTGTATGACAACATTCTTTGGCTTGATCCAACTGTAACTTGTCTGATAGGAGTTCTAGTCCACGCCACTGAAACAGACAGAGGGACATGTGTATGACAACATTCTTTGGCTTGATCCAACTGTAACTAGTCTGATAGGAGTTCTAGTCCACGCCACTGAAACAGACAGAGGGCATGTGTATGACAACATTCTTTGGCTTGATCCAACTGTAACTAGTCTGATAGGAGTTCTAGTCCACGCCACTGAAACAGATAGAGGGCATTTATATGACAACATTCTTTGGCTTGATCCAACTGTAACTTGTCTGATAGGAGTTCTAGTCCACGCCACTGAAACAGATAGAGGGAATGTGTATGACAACATTCTTTGGCTTGATCCAACTGTAACTTGTCTGATAGGAGTTCTAGTCCACGCCACTGAAACAGACAGAGGGACATGTGTATGACAACATTCTTTGGCTTGATCCAACTGTAACTAGTCTGATAGGAGTTCTAGTCCACGCCACTGAAACAGACAGAGGGCATGTGTATGACAACATTCTTTGGCTTGATCCAACTGTAACTAGTCTGATAGGAGTTCTAGTCCACGCCACTGAAACAGATAGAGGGCATTTGTATGACAACATTCTTTGGCTTGATCCAACTGTAACTTGTCTGATAGGAGTTCTAGTCCACGCCACTGAAACAGACAGAGAACATGTGTATGACAACATTCTTTGGCTTGATCCAACTGTAACTTGTCTGATAGGAGTTCTAGTCCACGCCACTGAAACAGACAGAGGACATGTGTA
Organism: Biomphalaria sudanica; assembly: GCA_036873155.1. Classification (NCBI taxonomy): domain Eukaryota; kingdom Metazoa; phylum Mollusca; class Gastropoda; family Planorbidae; genus Biomphalaria; species Biomphalaria sudanica. The sequence goes on along the minus strand of JAZGLO010006728.1, from coordinate 1,305,268 downwards.
GGACAACATTCTTTGGCTTGATCCAACTGTAACTTGTCTGATAGGAGTTCTAGTCCACGCCACTGAAACAGACAGAGGACATGTGTAGGACAACATTCTTTGGCTTGATCCAACTGTAACTTGTCTGATAGGAGTTCTAGTCCACGCCACTGAAACAGACAGAGGACATGTGTATGACAACATTCTTTGGCTTGATCCAACTGTAACTTGTCTGATAGGAGTTCTAGTCCACGCCACTGAAACAGATAGAGGGCATGTGTAGGACAACATTCTTTGGCTTGATCCAACTGTAACTTGTCTGATAGGAGTTCTAGTCAACGCCACTGAAACAGACAGAGGGAATGTGTATGACAACATTCTTTGGCTTGATCCAACTGTAACTTGTCTGATAGGAGTTCTAGTCAACGCCACTGAAACAGACAAAGGGCATGTGTATGACAACATTCTTTGGCTTGATCCAACTGTAACTTGCCTGATAGGAGTTCTAGTCAACGCCACTGAAACAGACAGAGGGAATGTGTATGACAACATTCTTTGGCTTGATCCAACTGTAACTTTTCTGATAGGAGTTCTAGTCAACGCCACTGAAAGAGACAGAGGGAATGTGTAGGACAACATTCTTTGGCTTGATCCAACTGTAACTAGTCTGATAGGAGTTCTAGTCAACGCCACTGAAACAGACAGATGGACATGTGTATGACAACATTCTTTGGCTTGATCCAACTGTAACTTGTCTGCTAGGAGTTCTAGTCAACGCCACTGAAAGAGACAGAGGGAATGTGTAGGACAACATTCTTTGGCTTGATCCAACTGTAACTTGTCTGATAGGAGTTCTAGTCAACGCCACTGAAACAGATAGAGGGCATGTGTAGGACAACATTCTTTGGCTTGATCCAACTGTAACTTGTCTGATAGGAGTTCTAGTCAACGCCACTGAAACAGATAGAGGGCATGTGTATGACAACATTCTTTGGCTTGATCCAACTGTAACTTGTCTGATAGGAGTTCTAGTCCATGCCACTGAAACAGACAGAGGACATGTGTATGACAACATTCTTTGGCTTGATCCAACTGTAACTTGTCTGATAGGAGTTCTAGTCCACGCCACTGAAACAGATAGAGGGACATGTGTATGACAACATTCTTTGGCTTGATCCAACTGTAACTTGTCTGATAGGAGTTCTAGTCCACGCCACTGAAACAGATAGAGGGAATGTGTATGACAACATTCTTTGGCTTGATCCAACTGTAACTTGTCTGATAGGAGTTCTAGTCCACGCCACTGAAACAGACAGAGGGACATGTGTATGACAACATTCTTTGGCTTGATCCAACTGTAACTAGTCTGATAGGAGTTCTAGTCCACGCCACTGAAACAGACAGAGGGCATGTGTAGGACAACATTCTTTGGCTTGATCCAACTGTAACTAGTCTGATAGGAGTTCTAGTCCACGCCACTGAAACAGATAGAGGGCATTTATATGACAACATTCTTTGGCTTGATCCAACTGTAACTTGTCTGATAGGAGTTCTAGTCCACGCCACTGAAACAGATAGAGGGAATGTGTATGACAACATTTTTTGGCTTGATCCAACTGTAACTAGTCTGATAGGAGTTCTAGTCCACGCCACTGAAACAGACAGAGGGCATGTGTATGACAACATTCTTTGGCTTGATCCAACTGTAACTAGTCTGATAGGAGTTCTAGTCCACGCCACTGAAACAGATAGAGGGCATTTGTATGACAACATTCTTTGGCTTGATCCAACTGTAACTTGTCTGATAGGAGTTCTAGTCCACGCCACTGAAACAGACAGAGAACATGTGTATGACAACATTCTTTGGCTTGATCCAACTGTAACTTGTCTGATAGGAGTTCTAGTCCACGCCACTGAAACAGACAGAGGACATGTGTAGGACAACATTCTTTGGCTTGATCCAACTGTAACTTGTCTGATAGGAGTTCTAGTCCACGCCACTGAAACAGACAGAGGACATGTGTAGGACAACATTCTTTGGCTTGATCCAACTGTAACTTGTCTGATAGGAGTTCTAGTCCACGCCACTGAAACAGACAGAGGGAATGTGTATGACAACATTCTTTGGCTTGATCCAACTGTAACTTGTCTGATAGGAGTTCTAGTCAACGCCACTGAAACAGACAAAGGGCATGTGTATGACAACATTCTTTGGCTTGATCCAACTGTAACTTGCCTGATAGGAGTTCTAGTCAACGCCACTGAAACAGACAGAGGGAATGTGTATGACAACATTCTTTGGCTTGATCCAACTGTAACTTTTCTGATAGGAGTTCTAGTCAACGCCACTGAAAGAGACAGAGGGAATGTGTAGGACAACATTCTTTGGCTTGATCCAACTGTAACTAGTCTGATAGGAGTTCTAGTCAACGCCACTGAAACAGACAGATGGACATGTGTATGACAACATTCTTTGGCTTGATCCAACTGTAACTTGTCTGCTAGGAGTTCTAGTCAACGCCACTGAAAGAGACAGAGGGAATGTGTAGGACAACATTCTTTGGCTTGATCCAACTGTAACTTGTCTGATAGGAGTTCTAGTCAACGCCACTGAAACAGATAGAGGGCATGTGTAGGACAACATTCTTTGGCTTGATCCAACTGTAACTTGTCTGATAGGAGTTCTAGTCAACGCCACTGAAACAGATAGAGGACATGTGTATGACAACATTCTTTGGCTTGATCCAACTGTAACTTGTCTGATAGGAGTTCTAGTCAACGCCACTGAAACAGATAGAGGGCATGTGTATGACAACATTCTTTGGCTTGATCCAACTGTAACTTGTCTGATAGGAGTTCTAGTCCACGCCACTGAAACAGACAAAGGGCATGTGTATGACAACATTCTTTGGCTTGATCCAACTGTAACTTGTCTGATAGGAGTTCTAGTCCACGCCACTGAAACAGACAAAGGGCATGTGTATGACAACATTCTTTGGCTTGATCCAACTGTAACTTGTCTGATAGGAGTTCTAGTCCACGCCACTGAAACGGACAGAGGACATGTGTAGGACAACATTCTTTGGCTTGATCCAACTGTAACTTGTCTGATAGGAGTTCTAGTCAACGCCACTGAAACAGACAGAGGGCATTTGTATGACAACGTTCTTTGGCTTGATCCAACTGTAACTTGTCTGATAGGAGTTCTAGTCCACGCCACTGAAACAGACAGAGGACATGTGTATGACAACATTCTTTGGCTTGATCCAACTGTAACTTGTCTGATAGGAGTTCTAGTCCACGCCACTGAAACAGATAGAGGGACATGTGTATGACAACATTCTTTGGCTTGATCCAACTGTAACTTGTCTGATAGGAGTTCTAGTCAACGCCACTGAAACAGACAAAGGGCATGTGTATGACAACATTCTTTGGCTTGATCCAACTGTAACTTGTCTGATAGGAGTTCTAGTCCACGCCACTGAAACAGACAGAGGACATGTGTAGGACAACATTCTTTGGCTTGATCCAACTGTAACTTGTCTGATAGGAGTTCTAGTCCATGCCACTGAAACAGACAGAGGACATGTGTATGACAACATTCTTTGGCTTGATCCAACTGTAACTTGTCTGATAGGAGTTCTAGTCCACGCCACTGAAACAGATAGAGGGACATGTGTATGACAACATTCTTTGGCTTGATCCAACTGTAACTTGTCTGATAGGAGTTCTAGTCCACGCCACTGAAACAGATAGAGGGAATGTGTATGACAACATTCTTTGGCTTGATCCAACTGTAACTTGTCTGATAGGAGTTCTAGTCCACGCCACTGAAACAGACAGAGGGACATGTGTATGACAACATTCTTTGGCTTGATCCAACTGTAACTAGTCTGATAGGAGTTCTAGTCCACGCCACTGAAACAGACAGAGGGCATGTGTATGACAACATTCTTTGGCTTGATCCAACTGTAACTAGTCTGATAGGAGTTCTAGTCCACGGCACTAAAACAGATAGAGGGCATTTATATGACAACATTCTTTGGCTTGATCCAACTGTAACTTGTCTGATAGGAGTTCTAGTCCACGCCACTGAAACAGATAGAGGGAATGTGTATGACAACATTCTTTGGCTTGATCCAACTGTAACTTGTCTGATAGGAGTTCTAGTCCACGCCACTGAAACAGACAGAGGGACATGTGTATGACAACATTCTTTGGCTTGATCCAACTGTAACTAGTCTGATAGGAGTTCTAGTCCACGCCACTGAAACAGACAGAGGGCATGTGTATGACAACATTCTTTGGCTTGATCCAACTGTAACTAGTCTGATAGGAGTTCTAGTCCACGCCACTGAAACAGATAGAGGGCATTTGTATGACAACATTCTTTGGCTTGATCCAACTGTAACTTGTCTGATAGGAGTTCTAGTCCACGCCACTGAAACAGACAGAGGACATGTGTATGACAACATTCTTTGGCTTGATCCAACTGTAACTTGTCTGATAGGAGTTCTAGTCCACGCCACTGAAACAGACAGAGGACATGTGTATGACAACATTCTTTGGCTTGATCCAACTGTAACTTGTCTGATAGGAGTTCTAGTCCACGCCACTGAAACAGACAGAGGACATGTGTAGGACAACATTCTTTGGCTTGATCCAACTGTAACTTGTCTGATAGGAGTTCTAGTCCACGCCACTGAAACAGACAGAGGACATGTGTATGACAACATTCTTTGGCTTGATCCAACTGTAACTTGTCTGATAGGAGTTCTAGTCCACGCCACTGAAACAGATAGAGGGCATGTGTAGGACAACATTCTTTGGCTTGATCCAACTGTAACTTGTCTGATAGGAGTTCTAGTCAACGCCACTGAAACAGACAGAGGGAATGTGTATGACAACATTCTTTGGCTTGATCCAACTGTAACTTGTCTGATAGGAGTTCTAGTCCACGCCACTGAAACAGATAGAGGGCATGTGTATGACAACATTCTTTGGCTTGATCCAAATGTAACTTGTCTGATAGGAGTTCTAGTCAACGCCACTGAAACAGATAGAGGGACATGTGTATGACAACATTCTTTGGCTTGACCCAACTGTAACTTGTCTGATAGGAGTTCTAGTCCACGCCACTGAAACAGATAGAGGACATGTGTATGACAACATTCTTTGGCTTGATCCAACTGTAACTTGTCTGATAGGAGTTCTAGTCAACGCCACTGAAACAGATAGAGGGACATGTGTATGACAACATTCTTTGGCTTGATCCAACTGTAACTTGTCTGATAGGAGTTCTAGTCCACGCCACTGAAACAGATAGAGGGACATGTGTATGACAACATTCTTTGGCTTGATCCAACTGTAACTAGTCTGATAGGAGTTCTAGTCCACGCCACTGAAACAGATAGAGGGAATGTGTATGACAACATTCTTTGGCTTGATCCAACTGTAACTTGTCTGATAGGAGTTCTAGTCCACGCCACTGAAACAGACAGAGGGACATGTGTATGACAACATTCTTTGGCTTGATCCAACTGTAACTAGTCTGATAGGAGTTCTAGTCCACGCCACTGAAACAGAGAGAGGGCATGTGTATGACAACATTCTTTGGCTTGATCCAACTGTAACTTGTCTGATAGGAGTTCTAGTCCGCGCCACTGAAACAGATAGAGGGAATGTGTATGACAACATTCTTTGGCTTGATCCAACTGTAACTTGTCTGATAGGAGTTCTAGTCAACGCCACTGAAACAGACAGAGGGACATGTGTATGACAACATTCTTTGGCTTGATCCAACTGTAACTAGTCTGATAGGAGTTCTAGTCCACGCCACTGAAACAGACAGAGGGCATGTGTATGACAACATTCTTTGGCTTGATCCAACTGTAACTTGTCTGATAGGAGTTCTAGTCCACGCCACTGAAACAGATAGAGGGAATGTGTATGACAACATTCTTTGGCTTGATCCAACTGTAACTTGTCTGATAGGAGTTCTAGTCCACGCCACTGAAACAGATAGAGGGAATGTGTATGACAACATTCTTTGGCTTGATCCAACTGTAACTTGTCTGATAGGAGTTCTAGTTAACGCCACTGAAACAGACAGAGGGACATGTGTATGACAACATTCTTTGGCTTGATCCAACTGTAACTAGTCTGATAGGAGTTCTAGTCCACGCCACTGAAACAGACAGAGGGCATGTTTATGACAACATTCTTTGGCTTGATCCAACTGTAACTTGTCTGATAGGAGTTCTAGTCCACGCCACTGAAACAGATAGAGGGACATGTGTATGACAACATTCTTTGGCTTGATCCAACTGTAACTTGTCTGATAGGAGTTCTAGTCAACGCCACTGAAACAGACAGAGGGACATGTGTATGACAACATTCTTTGGCTTGATCCAACTGTAACTAGTCTGATAGGAGTTCTAGTCCACGCCACTGAAACAGACAGAGGGCATGTGTATGACAACATTCTTTGGCTTGATCCAACTGTATCTTGTCTGATAGGAGTTCTAGTCCACGCCACTGAAACAGATAGAGGGACATGTGTATGACAACATTCTTTGGCTTGATCCAACTGTAACTTGTCTGATAGGAGTTCTAGTCCACGCCACGGAAACAGATAGAGGGGCATTTGTACGACTATTGTGCTTTAGGCCATGTTTCCCCCATAAGTTGCTGCTGGCCACATAGATTGTTTTCTGAAATTGATTGATGGTCTGAAGCTACTACCACCAACAGTTAATTGTGTCTACACCACTCTCAAGATCTATACTCCATTTTTAGTTGAACATTAGAACAAAGAAGACTGATAATCAAATGTTTTAGGTGGTTTTAATGTCAATATATATATAATATATATACTCTATATATATTTATACTAGCTACGTCCGTTGATTTGTTCCAATGCTTTCTAAATTTTTTTTTTTCAAATTTACACCATCGGGCCACATTTTAGCGATCCTCTAACAAAGCCAAGAGCCCGTGAATCTGTTACAATGAAATTTAACGGCCTGCTCTCTTTTCCGTTTCCCTTGGAACACCACAATTCGTTCACTGACATTTCGTTCACTGACATTTCATTCACGACTTTTCGTTCACGCGACTATTCGTTCACTAGACATGTCGTTCACGCGACTATTCGTTCACGCGACTATTCGTTCACGCAACATATCGCTCACTGACAACTTGTTGACTGACAACTTGTTCACCGACAGTTGGCTCACGACAAATCGTTCACGCGACTATTCGTTCACGGCACGGACAAATTGTTCACAGACTAATCGTTCACTGGATAGTAACATATTGTTAATCTTATATATTTTCGTCGCGTGTTTCATTTATTGACATTAAAACTTGTGTAGCTTCCCAAAACAAACAAGAGATCAGGTCTAGTCCGAGTTGATTTCATGTCGTTGGTGTTGTTGTTACTAGTTTGTTCATGAGGACAGTATATGATAAATAGTATTTAAAAAAAGAGATCTTACAAGCAAACTGAAACATTTAAATGTTTCAGCTTGCTTGTAAGAGCTCTTTTTTCTTGTAAGTATAATATTTTATCCCACACTGTCCTCATTGTTAGTGAACGATTTGTCGGGTGAACGTTCTCTGGAAGCCTTTCAGTTTTGAACAGCCTGTGCATCCTAGTGTTCTCTGACAAATACTTTATAGACTTGTCGTGATACCAACACACACGCATGCTTTTAGCCCGTAAATTCTAGTATCACTTTCACTTATCCGCTTCCCCATCCCCGCCCTCCTGCCCATCACAAAAAAGTGAGTCCAATGTACAATCTCTGGCTTACTATCAGCTTCTCCATTTCATATTTAATGTCTTCCTTTGTTGCTTTTGACCGTAACCCCTCACCTCCCCCCCCCCACATATTCCCCTGCTTTCACACTTTCGGGGATCGACTCTTCACTACACACTTTTCAGCTTTTGAATTCTGTATAAATAGCACCGCAATATGTGGTCAAAAATAAATCTAGAGATCTATCTTTTAATACTATTAAGATTGTTTCTTTTCTTTTTCTTTTATTAAGAACACGTCTAAAAGGATGTGGAAGTGATGTAAAGCATATTAAAAATAAGTAGTAGTGTCAATTTTTTATTCTTTATTTATAGGCCTACACTTCGTTGTTTTTTTTAGGAAATACCTAAAATAAAATAAAATGGTTTAATAGAAAGCTGAAAGCTAGCGGTTTGTTTGTTTTTTGCGAATTTTTATGGTGGTCAGGTTGCGAGTCCCTCAAAAACGGTTCTTATTGAGTGCCTACGAGGTAAAAGGAACCTGTGTACGAAATTTCATGCATATCCGTTCAACAGTTTAACAAATGTCTTGATCAATCAATTCAGTCAGTGAGTAGTATCTATCATTGTGTTCTCAAGTCTAAACTTAACATATTCTTACACATGGTCTAAACTTAACATATTCTTACAAATGGTCTAAACCCATCATATTCTTACCTATGGTCTAAACCCATCATATTCTTACCTATGGTCTAAACCCATCATATTCTTACCTATGGTCTAAACCCATCATATTCTTACCTATGGTCTAAACCCATCATATTCTTACCTATGGTCTAAACCCATCATATTCTTACATATGGTCTAAACCCAACATATTCTTACATATGGTTAAAATCCATCATATTCTTACATATGGTCTAAACCCAACATATTCTTACATATGGTCTAAACTCAACATATTATTATTATTAGCTTTTATATAGCGCTACTTTCATGCTTATAGCATGCTCAGAGCGCTTTTTGGTCCAATCTCATTTGTGGACCAGTGGGGGAGGGGAGGGGGTATCTAGGAGTTGGTTTTCCTTTAGGCGCTCAGTAAACACAACTCTGCCCGAGTCGGATGTCGAACCTCGAGCCCCCTTCTAGATAGCCAAGCCAAGTTCAAGCGCACTTGGCCTCTCGACCACGCTTCCCATATATATTACATATTACATACCCAACATATTCTTACATATGGTTAAAATCCATCATATTCGTACCTATGGTCTAAGCCCATCATATTCTTACCTAAGGTTTAAACCCAACATATTCTTACGTATGGTCTAAACCCATCATATTTTATCCTATGGTCTAAACCCATCATATTCTTACCTATGGCTAAACCCATCATACTCTTACCTATGGTCTAAACCCATCATATTCTTACATGTGGTCTAAACCCAACATATTCTTACATATGGTCTAAACCCAACATATTCTTACATATTATTCTTACATATGGTCTAAACCGAACATATTCTTACATATGGTCTAGACCCAACATATTCTTACATGTGGGTCTAAACCCAACATATTCTTACATGTAGTCTAAACCCAACTTATTCTTACATGTGGTCTAGAATCCAACATATTCTTACATGTGGGTCTAAACCCAACATATTCTTACATGTGGTCTAAACCCAACATATTCTTACATATTATTCTTACATATGGTCTAAACCCAACATATTCTTACATATGGTCTAAACCCAACATATTCTTACATGTGGTCTAAACCCAACATATTCTTACATGTGGGTCTAAACCCAACAAATTCTTACATGTAGTCTAAACCCAACATATTCTTACATGTGGTCTAAACCAATCATATTCTTACCTAAGGTTTAAACCCAACATATTCTTACGTATGGTCTAAACCCATCATATTTTATCCTATGGTCTAAACCTATCACATACTTACCTATGGCTAAACCCATCATATTCTTACCTATGGTCTAAACCCATCATATTCTTACATGTGGTCTAAACCCAACATATTCTTACATATGGTCTAAACCCAACATATTCTTACATATTATTCTTACATATGGTCTAAACCGAACATATTCTTACATATGGTCTAGACCCAACATATTCTTACATGTGGGTCTAAACCCAACATATTCTTACATGTAGTCTAAACCCAACTTATTCTTACATGTGGTCTAGAACCCAACATATTCTTACATGTGGGTCTAATCCCAACATATTCTTGCATGTGGTCTAAACCCAACATATTCTTACATATTATTCTTACATATGGTCTAAACCCAACATATTCTTACATATGGTCTAAACCCAACATATTCTTACATGTGGTCTAAACCCAACATATTCTTACATGTGGGTCTAAACCCAACATATTCTTACATGTAGTCTTAACCCAACATATTCTTACATGTGGTCTAAACCCATCATATTCTTACATGTGGGTCTAAATCCAACATATTCTTACATATTATTCTTACATATGGTCTAAACCCAACATATTCTTACATATGGTCTAAACCCAACATATTCTTACATGTGGTCTAAACCCAACATATTCTTACATGTGGGTCTAAACCCAACATATTCTTACATGTAGTCTAAACCCAACATATTCTTACATGTGGTCTAAACCCAACATATTCTTACATGTAGTCTAAACCCAACATATTCTTACATGTAGTCTTAACCCAACATATTCTTACATGTGGGTCTAAACCCAACATATTCTTACATGTAGTCTAAACCCAACATATTCTTACATGTGGTCTAAACCCAACATATTCTTACATGTGGTCTAAACCCAACATATTCTTACATGTAGTCTAAACCCAACATATTCTTACATGTAGTCTTAACCCAACATATTCTTACATGTAGTCTTAACCCAACATATTCTTACATGTAGTCTTAACCCAACATATTCTTACATGGTGTCTTAACCCAACATATTCTTACATGTGGTCTAAACCCAACATATTCTTACTGTATATTTTGTCCCATCTTTTCTCTTGCTCGTCTTGTAATTAGGCGGTGGCTAATGATTGAAATAGAGATCGATAGGTTCTAGACAATACTTGAGCAGGGCTTATTGAGTGTTCTGATCTCCAGCCTTAGGGACACTTGCCATCACACTCAAAGCTTTAGAGTCTTGGCTTAGGGTTTGTTTGTTAGATAGCATTACATATATGTATGGCCTATCATGTCATGTAAGTATGACCTATCATGCCATGTAGGAATGTGATTCATCTAAAGTACATTGATATATATATACTCCATTGGTATTTATATGTATATCACATTTAGACAGTAGTATAATCCTCAAAAATTTAAGTAAAACAAGTCAGCAATCAATTAGGTATTGTGTGTGTTATTTTAATTGAATCTATAATCAGACCCAACCTACTTCATGTGGCTGTAACATTTGTGTGGTCTACTGCAGTCACAAAATGACTGGATAATCCTATGGAAATGAGATGAATACCTATATAGCAGTCCCTCCCCCTTCACGCATAGGATCTCTGCCGATACAGTTTGAGATCTGCGGCATCGCAGGCTCGAGTTTTCTTCTCATAGGTGTGTTGCCAGCGAAGGTTTACGAGCCCTTCCTGCCCTCAGCTTACTTGTTTAAGTGCCACCTTGACCTTCCTGTTAGTGATTACACGGACCCAAATATCGAACTACACATGCGCAGGTCATGAGTTATTGTTATAGGTTGAGACACTTGACATTAAAAGTATTTTATAGGTAAGGGGTGCTTATTTCCATTACCACTTCCGGCAATGACAACCCCGTAATATTTACTGTGTCCCAAAGTAACATTGACTATCTTACAAGGTCTTACAAGTAGTGTCAATAAAAGAACATTTACTGCCTTACAAGGTAGCATGTAGTGTCAATAAAGTAACACTTTCAATGACTGTGACCTATTTAGTAAGGTGCCCCTGTGGTGGTAACGTCGTCCCAAAGTCAGATACTTGTGGAGGTTCCATACGAAATTGTTTGATGCAGGAACAAGCTAAGTCTGTGATTGGCCACGCAGTCCAGTACATGAACTTGTACAATCATTTACAAGTGTCCAGATAGCAAACAGTCCAACATGTGGAACATTTAATACTTCAGTCCAAAGTCTCCCATGAGATTGAACAAGCAGCTAACATGTGATGTTTGATCGTTGTCCTGTCTCGGAATGATCAAGCTCTAGGTCTCAAATAGTCTATAGTCTAGAGGTTCAAGAATTTCTGCGACTGTGTGCGACTGAAGAAAAAAAAAGACACTGGAACTATGTATGTGGGTGGAATCAATAGACAGAGTTTGTTGAATAACGGTGGGACAAACACTAACAAATTAGAGACGGTCTGTTTCCTGGTCCCAGACTAATGGTTGTTTCATGTCTTTAAGTCCATCATAAAAACCTCTTTAGTACCGGACCTGACTCTTAGCTTGAAACTCTGTGCTTGATAATCACAGCTATTGATAATGGTTGGAGCAATCCACTCTAGAGATGGAACCAATGACCTTGGAGCAATCCACTCTAGAGATGGAACCAATGAGAAGAAAAGGAGGAGAGCTGCTTGTCTTTTGTAATGGCGTGAGTTCCTTTTGGAAAGTTTAAGAACAGTTTCAATTAGGTCACAAGTTGGTGTTTCCCCCCCCCCCTACCCCGAATAGCCTAACGTGCGGAGAACCGTTGTAGCCCCTCACCAGTCACCCAAACATAGACATTAGATGGGTTTCTTTATTTGTCTATCTCTCATATTCGATTTCTAGAAAGTTTCTTCATTTGAGCAGCACTAGTCTTAGGTGTCAGCTTAATGTATTTAGCATTGTTTGAGAACTGAAATAGAGATGAACACGATATTCTATAGTTCGATACCTTGAGATGGTCCATAGCTTTACTATAGTTAGAATATTCCATAGTTCGATACCTTGAGATGGTCCATAGCTTTACTATAGTTAGAATATTCCATAGTTCGTTACCTTGAGATGGTCCGTAGCTTTACTATAGTAAGAATATTCCATAGTTCGATACCTTGAGATGGTCCGTAGCTTTACTATGGTTAGGATATTCCATAGTTCGATACCTTGAGATGGTCCGTAGCTTTACTATAGTAAGAATATTCCATAGTTCGATACCTTGAGATGGTCCGTTGCTTTACTATAGTAAGAATATTCCATAGTTCGATACCTTGAGATGGTCCGTAGCTTTACTATGGTTAGGATATTCCATAGTTCGATACCTTGAGATGGTCCATAGCTTTACTGTAGTTAGAATATTCCATAGTTCGATACCTTGAGATGGTCCATAGCTTTACTATAGTAAGAATATTCCATAGTTCGATACCTTGAGATGGTCCGTTGCTTTACTATAGTAAGAATATTCCATAGTTCGATACCTTGAGATGGTCCGTAGCTTTACTATGGTTAGGATATTCCATAGTTCGATACCTTGAGATGGTCCGTAGCTTTACTATAGTAAGAATATTCCATAGTTCGATACCTTGAGATGGTCCGTTGCTTTACTATAGTAAGAATATTCCATAGTTCGATACCTTGAGATGGTCCGTAGCTTTACTATGGTTAGGATATTCCATAGTTCGATACCTTGAGATGGTCCGTAGCTTTACTATAGTTAGAATATTCCATAGTTCGATACCTTGAGATGGTCCGTTGCTTTACTATAGTAAGAATATTCCATAGTTCGATACCTTGAGATGGTCCGTAGCTTTACTATAGTTAGAATATTCCATAGTTCGATACCTTGAGATGGTCCATAGCTTTACTGTAGTTAGAATATTCCATAGTTCGATACCTTGAGATGGTCCGTAGCTTTACTATGGTTAGGATATTCCATAGTTCGATACCTTGAGATGGTCCATAGCTTTACTATAGTTAGAATATTCCATAGTTCGATACCTTGAGATGGTCCGTTGCTTTACTATAGTAAGAATATTCCATAGTTCGATACCTTGAGATGGTCCGTAGCTTTACTATAGTAAGAATATTCCATAGTTCGATACCTTGAGATGGTCCATAGCTTTACTGTAGTTAGAATATTCCATAGTTCGATACCTTGAGATGGTCCGTAGCTTTACTATAGTAAGAATATTCCATAGTTCGATACCTTGAGATGGTCCGTTGCTTTACTATAGTAAGAATATTCCATAGTTCGATACCTTGAGATGGTCCATAGCTTTACTGTAGTTAGGATATTCCATAGTTCGATACCTTGAGATGGTCCATAGCTTTACTGTAGTTAGAATATTCCATAGTTCGATACCTTGAGATGGTCCATAGCTTTACTATAGTAAGAATATTCCATAGTTCGATACCTTGAGATGGTCCGTAGCTTAACTATGGTTAGGATATTCCATAGTTCGATACCTTGAGATGGTCCATAGCTTTACTGTAGTTAGAATATTCCATAGTTCGATACCTTGAGATGGTCCATAGCTTTACTATAGTTAGAATATTCCATAGTTCGATACCTTGAGATGGTCCGTTGCTTTACTATAGTAAGAATATTCCATAGTTCGATACCTTGAGATGGTCCGTAGCTTTACTATGGTTAGGATATTCCATAGTTCGATACCTTGAGATGGTCCGTAGCTTTACTATAGTAAGAATATTCCATAGTTCGATACCTTGAGATGGTCCGTTGCTTTACTATAGTAAGAATATTCCATAGTTCGATACCTTGAGATGGTCCGTTGCTTTACTATAGTAAGAATATTCCATAGTTCGATACCTTGAGATGGTCCATAGCTTTACTGTAGTTAGGATATTCCATAGTTCGATACCTTGAGATGGTCCATAGCTTTACTGTAGTTAGAATATTCCATAGTTCGATACCTTGAGATGGTCCATAGCTTTACTGTAGTTAGAATATTCCATAGTTCGATACCTTGAGATGGTCCATAGCTTTACTGTAGTTAGAATATTCCATAGTTCGATACCTTGAGATGGTCCATAGCTTTACTATAGTAAGAATATTCCATAGTTCGATACCTTGAGATGGTCCATAGCTTTACTGTAGTTAGAATATTCCATAGTTCGATACCTTGAGATGGTCCATAGCTTTACTATAGTAAGAATATTCCATAGTTCGATACCTTGAGATGGTCCATAGCTTTACTGTAGTTAGAATATTCCATAGTTCGATACCTTGAGATGGTCCATAGCTTTACTGTAGTTAGAATATTCCATAGTTCGATACCTTGAGATGGTCCGTAGCTTTACTGTGGTTAGGATATTCTATACATTTAATATTATTTTAATTTTCAATTTATTTTTATATTAAACTTGTAAAACATTTTCTCAGTGTTATGTCTTAGTACAGGTCATCTGAATGCATGCCATTTGATTACATGTCAGTTGAGGGCATGTCATTATAGTCATATGAGTACTTGAGAACTTTGTTGAGCAGTTAGTTTTTGTCTGCATCTAAGTTTCCTAGTAGAATTCTGTCTTCTAAAAGTTGGCAACTGACTACTCCCTGCATATGGGAATTCTATTAAGATAGAACTTGATTTCATCGTCTCTGATTTGAACCTTCAGCCTTGAGTCTAAATGATCGTTCACTACCTTCCATGGATCTTTCTTGGACCCATTATCTTGAAGCTGGTCATCTCACGTCTATACGCCTTGACCACTTCTATTATCTTGAAGCTGGTCATCTCACGTCTATACGCCTTGACCACTTCTATTATCTTGAAGTTGGTCATCTCACGTCTATACGCCTTGACCACTTCTATTATCTTGAAGCTGACCATGTCACGTCTATACATCTTGACCACTCCCATTATATTGAAGCTGGTCATCTTACTTCTATGTGCCTGGACCACTTCTATTATCTTGAAGCTGCTCATCTCACGTCTATACGCCTTGACCACTTCTATTATCTTGAAGCTGCTCATCTCACGTCTATACGCCTTGACCACTTCTATTATCTTGAAGCTGGTCATCTCACGTCTATACGTAATGACGCGTAGGACGTAATCATCTTCTTTTTTGAAGTAACGTCTGTATTATATAAGATAAGATACGCCTTGACCACTTCTATTATCTTGAAGCTGGTCATCTCACGTCTATACGCCTTGACCACTTCTATTATCTTGAAGCTGGTCATCTCACGTCTATACGCCTTGACCACTTCTATTATCTTGAAGCTGGTCATCTCACGTCTATACGCCTTGACCACTTCTATTATCTTGAAGCTGGTCATCTCACGTCTATACGTAATGACGCGTAGGACGTAATCATCTTCTTTTTTGAAGTAACGTCTGTATTATATAAGATAAGATACGCCTTGACCACTTCTATTATCTTGAAGCTGGTCATCTCACGTCTATACGCCTTGACCACTTCTATTATCTTGAAGCTGGTCATCTCACGTCTATACGCCTTGACCACTTCTATTATCTTGAAGCTGGTCATCTCACGTCTATACGCCTTGACCACTTCTAATATCTTAAAGCTGGTCATTTCACGTCTATACGCCTTGACCACTTCTATGATCTCATGCATACACCTTGTTTGTTTTCCTCTTCCTATTTCTTTGTGTCACAGGTAAGATGCCAGAAGCACAGGTTTATCTTGCTTTGAATATATTTAGATATGTTGCGAATTCTCTTCTTGTGTATATATGTGCTGAGAAGTGCTAAAATAGTAGACCTAACTTGAAGATGTCAGCTGATAAGATGAATTACTGTGACAAGCAGGGGATTCTATATCTCTAGATCTAATATTATCTAGTAGATAGTAAGTGAAGATCCTTTAATTCTAATACAGAAACTTGAAATCACAAAATGCATCTAAACTCTATGAAATCTCCTAATAGACTATATTGCGCGTCCTTGTTCTCCACATAGCGTCTGTTTTCTTACTTTCTGTGGCGTAACCAATCAAACCATAGCTTTCTATCACGTGACGAGCGCGTCTTTGGTTTGGTTCCTGTGGCGTAACCAATAAAATCATAGCTTTCTATCACGTGACAAGCGCGTCTTTGGTTTGGTTCCTGTGGCGTAACCAATTAAAATCATAGCTTTCTATCACGTGACGAGCGCGTCTTTGATTTGAGTGACAGAAGTCAAAGACGTCATTGGAATTACCAGCGACCTAGATTTGAGTTTCAACCTCGACCCAAGTTTAATTATTTTAAATAATTACATATATTTATATATTTTTAAATAATAAAATATTGACAATGATACTTGACACTTTGCTTTGACAAGTTTCAGATTACATCATTAGAAATTACTACCCTTTGACCTTTAATAGCGTACTTCTTTAATTATGATCATTTATTTAAAAAACAAAAATAAAACAAACACAAATTTATTACGCAAGACAAAAAATGTCATTTGGCCAGTCATAAACAGTTTTATTAGGATTACTGTCTATATCAGAATTTCAGTCTAGGCTATATGGGAATGTCTTTCTATATCAGAATTTCAGTCTAGGCTTTATGATTATGTCTGTCTATATCAGAATTTCAGTCTAGGCTATATGATGGTGTCTGGCCTAATGTCACAGTATTTCAAAACACTTTGTTTGATGGCTAAGCACTTGACCACTGGTTCATCACTTGGAGCTGTAACTGCCGAGGACTTGACCGCTGGTTCATGTTTTTTTTATGTTTGTAATTACTGTGCTTCTGTATGTGTGTTTAAATATTAATTAATTATGCGCGTGTCTGTGTGCTGTGTTGGAACATGTTTCACTACTGAATGTTGATTTGAACAAAAGTTTGTGTCACACAATGGAAGACTGACCTAGTTTAGCGCTTAGAGGAATTCTTTCTGTAGACATTGATCAAGCAGGAATGTTTCATCACGATTTCAAGTTGACTTCTTTTTCATATTTGATTTACTGTGGTTATGACAAGCATGATTGAAATGAACGTTTACCACATACAGTGTAGAAATCAACAGACATTCACTCTGGCTTAGTGATACTACAGGAACTTTTACCACATACAGTGTAGAAATCAACAGACATTCACTCTGGCTTAGTGATACTACAGGAACTTTTACCATATACAGTGTAGAAATCAACAGACATTCACTCTGGCTTAGTGATACTACAGGAACTTTTAACACATACATTGTAGAAATCAACAGACATTCACTCTGGCTTAGTGATACTACAGGAACTTTTAACACATACAGTGTAGAAATCAACAGACATTCACTCTGGCTTAGTGATACTACAGGAACTTTTAACACATACATTGTAGAAATCAACAGACATTCACTCTGGCTTAGTGATACTACAGGAACTTTTAACACATACATTGTAGAAATCAACAGACATTCACTCTGGCTTAGTGATACTACAGGAACTTTTAACACAAACATTGTAGAAATCAACAGACATTCACTCTGGCATAGTGATACTACAGGAACTTTAAACACATACATTGTAGAAATCAACAGACATTCACTCTGGCTTAGTGATACTACAGGAAATTTTAACACATACAGTGTAGAAATCAACAGACATTCACTCTGGCTTAGTGATACTACAGGAACTTTTAACACATACATTGTAGAAATCAACAGACATTCACTCTGGCTTAGTGATACTACAGGAACTTTTAACACATACATTGTAGAAATCAACAGACATTCACTCTGGCTTAGTGATACTACAGGAACTTTTAACACATATAGTGTAGAAATCAACAGACATTCACTCTGGCTTAGTGATACTACAGGAACTTTTAACACATACATTGTAGAAATCAACAGACATTCACTCTGGCTTAGTGATACTACAGGAACTTTTAACACATACATTGTAGAAATCAACAGACATTCACTCTGGCTTAGTGATACTACAGGAACTTTTACCACATACATTGTAGAAATCAACAAACATTCACTCTGGCTTAGTGATAACCCAGTAAGATAATCTGTCCTATTTCTTGATCAACTACATTATAAATCCTAGATCCAAAATATTTTGATTGACAGCTTGTGAAATATTTCATTGCTTGATATTCAAAACACTTTGAGATCTTTTATAATATATGCTCTCTCTCTCTCTCTCTCTTTCTCTCTCTCTGCTCCTACATACTTGTTCTCTCTTTGTCTCCTTCCTACTCTCTAAGTGTTTATGTCTAACGTTATTCGCTCCCTTTCTTCCTCTTGTTTTAGAAAGTTTCCAACATTTGTTGTTTCTAATCTCTTTGTCATCTTGAAGGACTTGTTTGTTGTTCTTTTCTGTCTTTCTCTCTTGTTTCTTGGTGTTCAAACAGTCTACATAAGACAAAATAGAGTGGAAGAAATCTTTCTTTAATCAGACATGGCCGTGAAGAGAATACTACAGGCAAACATTGTGTTCATTACTAACTGAAGAGAATACTACAGACAAACATTGTGTTCAATACTAACTGAAGAGAATACTACAGACAAACATTGTGTTCATTACTAACTGAAGAGAATACTACAGACAAACATTGTGTTCAATACTAACTGAAGAGAATACTACAGACAAACATTGTGTTCATTACTAACTGAAGAGAATACTACAGACAAACATTGTGTTCATTACTAACTGAAGAGAATACTACAGACAAACATTGTGTTCAATACTAACTGAAGAGAATACTACAGACAAACATTGTGTTTCATTACTAACTGAAGAGAGTACTACAGACAAACATTGTGTTCATTACTAACTGAAGAGAATACTACAGACAAACATTGTGTTTCATTACTAACTGAAGAGAATACTACAGACAAACATTGTGTTCAATACTAACTGAAGAGAATACTACAGACAAACATTGTGTTTCATTACTAACTGAAGAGAATACTACAGACAAACATTGTGTTCATTACTAACTGAAGAGAATACTACAGACAAACATTGTGTTCATTACTAACTGAAGAGAATACTACAGAGAAACATTGTGTTCATTACTAACTGAAGAGAATACTACAGACAAACATTGTGTTCATTACTAACTGAAGAGAATACTACAGACAAACATTGTGTTCAATACTAACTGAAGAGAATACTACAGACAAACATTGTGTTTCATTACTAACTGAAGAGAGTACTACAGACAAACATTGTGTTCATTACTAACTGAAGAGAATACTACAGACAAACATTGTATTCATTACTAACTGAAGAGAATACAACAGACAAACATTGTGTTCATTACTAACTGAAGAGAATACTACAGACAAACATTGTGTTTCATTACTAACTGAAGAGAATACTACAGACAAACATTGTGTTTCATTACTAACTGAAGAGAATACTACAGACAAACATTGTGTTTCATTACTAACTGAAGAGAATACAACAGACAAACATTGTGTTTCATTACTAACTGATGAGAATACTACAGACAAACATTGTGTTTCATTACTAACTGAAGAGAATACTACAGACAAACATTGTGTTCATTACTAACTGAAGAGAATACTACCGACAAACATTGTGTTCATTACTAACTGAAGAGAATACAACAGACAAACATTGTGTTTCACTACTAACTGAATAGAATACTACAGACAAACATTGTGTTCATTTGCTACTGAAGAGAATACTACAGACAAACATTGTGTTTCATTACTAACTGAAGAGAATACTACAGACAAACATTGTGTTCATTACTAACTGAAGAGAATACAACAGACAAACATTGTGTTTCACTACTAACTGAATAGAATACTACAGACAAACATTGTGTTCATTTGCTACTGAAGAGAATACTACAGACAAACATTGTGTTTCATTACTAACTGAAGAGAATACTACAGACAAACATTGTGTTCATTACTAACTGAAGAGAATACTACCGACAAACATTGTGTTCATTACTAACTGAAGAGAATACAACAGACAAACATTGTGTTTCACTACTAACTGAATAGAATACTACAGACAAACATTGTGTTCATTTGCTACTGAAGAGAATACTACAGACAAACATTGTGTTCATTACTAACTGAAGAGAATACTACCGACAAACATTGTGTTTCATTACTAACTGAAGAGAATACTACAGACAAACATTGTGTTCATTACTAACTGAAGAGAATACAACAGACAAACATTGTGTTTCACTACTAACTGAATAGAATACTACAGACAAACATTGTGTTCATTTGCTACTGAAGAGAATACTACAGACAAACATTGTGTTTCATTACTAACTGAAGAGAATACTACAGACAAACATTGTGTTCATTACTAACTGAAGAGAATACTACCGACAAACATTGTGTTCATTACTAACTGAAGAGAATACTACAGACAAACATTGTGTTTCATTACTAACTGAAGAGAATACAACAGACAAACATTGTGTTTCACTACTAACTGAATAGAATACTACAGACAAACATTGTGTTCATTTGCTACTGAAGAGAATACTACAGACAAACATTGTGTTCATTACTAACTGAAGAGAATACTACAGACAAACATTGTGTTTCATTACTAACTGAAGAGAATACTACAGACAAACATTGTGTTTCATTACTAACTGAAGAGAATACAACAGACAAACATTGTGTTTCACTACTAACTGAATAGAATACTACAGACAAACATTGTGTTCATTTGCTACTGAAGAGAATACTACAGACAAACATTGTGTTTCATTACTAACTGAAGAGAATACTACAGACAAACATTGTGTTCATTACTAACTGAAGAGAATACTACCGACAAACATTGTGTTCATTACTAACTGAAGAGAATACTACAGACAAACATTGTGTTTCATTACTAACTGAAGAGAATACTACAGACAAACATTGTGTTCATTACTAACTGAAGAGAATACTACCGACAAACATTGTGTTCATTACTAACTGAAGAGAATACAACAGACAAACATTGTGTTTCACTACTAACTGAAGAGAATACAACAGACAAACATTGTGTTTCACTACTAACTGAATAGAATACTACAGACAAACATTGTGTTCATTTGCTACTGAAGAGAATACTACAGACAAACATTGTGTTTCATTACTAACTGATGAGAATACTACAGACAAACATTGTGTTCATTACTAACTGATGAGAATACTACAGACAAACATTGTGTTCATTACTAAATGAAGAGAATACTACAGACAAAGATTGTGTTCAATACTAACTGAAGAGAATACTACAGACCAACATTTATGTTCATTACTAACTGAAGAGAATACTACAGGCAAAGATGTGCTTACCTAAGATAGTTCTGATACAGAGCTACCTATGATATTATATTTATGGTAGATATCTATTTATACTGTGGTGTATATGATTTTTGTAATTTAAGGCTAGAAGTGATAATTGTGATTCAGCGTTACCTATGTTAGTTGTGATGTATAATGGTACAAAACTACTTACAACACCTGTCATGTACAGCTGTAAGTTGAAGTATCTATCACTTTCACCTGGTCAGGACCTTCCTTGTAGTCACGAGACCAGTCGTTAGAGAAGACCTGAACACTGACCTGCAACGTCACAACCTGCGGGCAGTTTAGACAAATAGCTCGTTACCACTTTACTGGTCTGTACGACATAGCAACGAGCTGTTAATTTAAACCGCCCACAGGTTGTGACGTTGCAGGTCAGTGTTCGGGACTTTTATAACGATTGGTCTCTGTGGAACCCCAGCCAGCAGCCAATCGATTCAAAACTCTGTAAAAGACAACTATTGGTTTCAATTTGGAATGATAGTTGATCTGAAGTAACCATCAAGAAAATAAGTCTTCCTTTAGTATGAAGAAATACTACAGACAAACATTGTGTTGAACTGAATCTGAAATATATTGGAGCAAGACAAAATTGTCGAGTCCATTTAGTCTGGGAAGATTATTCCTTTTTCTTTGGTTCTTTAGGTTGTCCTGGCCAGTACACCGGACCTTCAATGTGGCTATTCCAGAGATCTCTTTGTTGCCTGGTGTGGACACTCTAAAAACAGCATCATACTGACCAGTAGAACGTCTCCTGGAACTCTAGCTCGATGGCTGATGGACAACCCCCAAGACCACGTGGTCCGACTAGAGGTTAGTTACTTGGTAGAGCAATTACTTGGTCCAATTGTTCCTAGTAGCTCACACTTTCGTCATGGCTAGAAATGAATTTATTTTCTCAGCTTTTCACTATCCTACCCAACAGAAATTTCTCACATTTTTGCTGCGTAACAATTCAGACACAATTCAGAAATCACTCGTTCTAGAATTCATTCAAATTCAGAAATATCACTTCACTCATACAAATTCAGAAATATCAATTCACTAATTGTAGAATTCATTCAAATTAATTTTTACGTTATGTGGTAAGAGTTTTTAAAAAATGGGGCCATTTTTAGCGCCTCTTGGAAAGGAAAAAGCCACTATTAGTTTTGTTTGCTCTGTCTGTCTGTACGTTTGTCCGTCCCGTTTAGATCTCAGAAACTAGAAAGGATATTAAAAGTCCGATATATTTTAGATGCTACAATGTTCCGATGCAACTGCATTTTTGTTCTCAAACCGTTTAATTTTCACAATTCAAATTTGTATTTTTTGTTTGGAATGAAACACTTTTAAAGGAGAAACTTCATGTGAGGTATTTTTTTAAAAATAATACATTACTTTGAAATGAAATACATCAAGGGAGGTGAGTTGTTTTATAAGACATCACTTTGAAATGTAATACATCAGGGGAGGTAGGTTTAGTTTTATAATACATCACTTTGAAATGAAATACATTAGGGGAGGTAAGTTTAAAAAAAAAAAAACGGTTACAGACGTTCTCATTAGTAATTATGGTTTCATTCATTGACTTGCCTATTGGTACAAAAACCATTGCGTCCAAGGTCACGATGGACAAATATGTCTCGTGATGAAATAGCGTGTACATTTAGCACTTCTTTTTGTTTGTTTTTTAGCGGCCTCCGTAAGGGGAAAAAGCCGCTATTAGGTTTGTGCAAAATATCCGTCTGTCCGTCTGTCACACTCAGATCTCCAAAAACTAGAAGACATATGAAAAATATTATTTCATCATTAAATCCGGCTTGAAAAGCTTAGGTGCAACGGCTACTTTTGGTTTTCTAAAAGCAGACCGTTTAATTTAAAAAATTAATTATGCAAGCGATTTTTTCATAAAATCACACCAATTCTAAAACAATTACGTAAATGTAAGGGAGGCAATGTTACAAGATGCTAACAAGGATGTATATTTTAGTTTATATGTTCAGTATCACTAAGTCAAATATATTTCTAAAATGTACTGCAAATGTTTACAACAAATATAAATAATACTTAAAGATGTTTTTTTCTGGTTAACTAGCTGCTAAAATTAAAAGAAAACATTTCTGTTCGTTTATAAAGGCTAATAATGCACTTTGTATGTAAATATCATGCACATTTTTTAAAATGGACTTTTTAAGCAGCGACTTTCGTGCAGTAGCGTAACGTCGCAACATGATCGGGTGCTAAACCAATTCCTTAAATTAAAAAAAAAATCAGATTCTAATTTTTTTTTTTTAGTGCCCCCATCCGAATAAAAGAAGCTTATTTTTGTGCGTTTTGTCTGTTGGTCGGTCTGTCCGTCACGATTAGATTAACAAATAACACTAGAGGCTATTGTAAATCTGATTTAACCTTTAATTTTTCATTCAGAAATATTGCAAAAGTTTAAATTATCTATAATAGATTGTTCCGGATGTTTTGTGAAAAACAAATCAATGCCAATGAATATTTGTTTGCTCTTCTAAGTTATAGTAAATTTTATTTCCATGCTTAAACGTTGCAAGAAACGCGTGATCTTTAATATATTGTTCCGGTTTTTTAATGTAAATAGCATATAAATGCTAAATAAAAATATCTATACTGATTTATATTTCATTAACTATAAAGTTGTTCCTGATATTGTTTTATAAAAAACAAATTTATGTCAAATAATTATTTTTTTTCAAAAGTATCGACAATAGGTTATTTAGGATTTTAAAATAAAGTAATTTACTAGAAACGATTATTGAAAATCAATTTTTAGACTTATTTTACTGTTAATTTTCTTGCCAAAACATAATAAAAGTTGTTTAATCGGTAAAGAATATTCCGGATTTTGTTTCGAAAAAGAAATCGACCTACATTACCTTAATTTTTTTACAAATCGACGCCAAAAATGATCCGAATTTTATATGAAAAATCTAATAACGCTAATAAATGTTTGAAATCGTTCTTCTAATAAATAAAACAAATAATTTTCTCATTTACGAAAATTAGTTTTTCGGATTTTGTATGAAAAATAGTTTAACTCTATTTATGTAAAATCGCACTTCTCTCTTACA
This sequence comes from Biomphalaria sudanica, assembly GCA_036873155.1. Classification (NCBI taxonomy): domain Eukaryota; kingdom Metazoa; phylum Mollusca; class Gastropoda; family Planorbidae; genus Biomphalaria; species Biomphalaria sudanica. Next base: position 1,280,201 of record JAZGLO010006728.1, on the reverse strand, counting down.
CTACATTTAACTTTCTAAAACGTTAAAAAATCTAATTATCGTTAATATTATGCTCTGATTTTTAAGGAAAACAACTTCCTAACACCAAAGTATGGTTTGATAAAATCTCCATAAGGGTATGGTACATCTAATTTTCATAACAGACCATCCCAGAAATTTAATTAACGGCATTTGATTAATCTGGAATTCTTATTTTTTCTCACTATAAATATATAAACATCCGGAACAATCTCTAATAGAAACTTAAAACTAATGCGATGTGAGGGAAGGGAAATTAATTTTAATCAGATTTTTTTTTCTCTCGCTATTAACATAACGACAGACAAACTGACAGACAAAACAAAAAAAAGCGTCTTTAATCCTTTTATATATATATTAAGTCTAACTAGCCTATCAAATGAAATGCTAAAAGAACAAACTCGGTTCACCAATGTCTATGATCCCTCGAGAAGCTGACATGACATTTTTTTCCTTTGACGTCATATGGAGTTAATTCTTTAAATGAAATGCTAAAAGAAATCACTCGATGCACCAATGTCTATGAACCCTCAACAAGCTGCTCGTATAGATGATATGTTTTAGTCTAACTAGGCCATGTGACGCAGTGGATTTTTTTCCTTTGACGTCATATGGAATACATTCTTTAAATGCTAAAACAACTCGGTATAGTAATGTTTATTAAACCTCGTTATGTGACTCGTATTTTAAAGAGACATAATAGATTTAGATCTAATCTAGATTTTTTACAATAGATCTAGATTTTTTTCTTACACTAGAGCTAGATTTTTAAAACTAGATTTAGATTTAAGTTCTAATTAAAATCATTATAGAATCTAGAGATAGAATTTCTTGGTCTAGTTTAGAATGTTTGTTGTTTTACATGTTTTGGATGTTCCTTCAGAGTTGTAGTCCAAACCTCCCGTAGGACGACGGGGGATGGGAGCGGGTAGGGTTTGAACCTGGGACCATCGATGAACCCAAACGACAGTCCAGCGTGCAAACCGCACTACCAGACAGCCATGATTTAGACTAGATCAAGATCTATAATTTTAATTTCTAGGCTTAAAGTGTAGATTTTTTTTCTAAAGTCTAGATTGTCAATATTATAAAATACTAAAACTAATCTACTATTTTAATATTTAGATTTTGCAATTAGTCTATTAATTGATTATCTTGTTGTTGTTTTTTTATATAAATCTTATTTAAATTACATCTACATTATCCCAAATTTATACTTTAGATCTAGATCTAGTAGATATAGATACTGAGAGTGCTAAATTAGTCGTTTAATTTTGGTTGATCTACATCCTCATTCTAGTTCCATTGAGGCCTAAATGAAAATGCTCATTACCAAAAGATTATCTAAAATCGCTCTTCTGACATATTGTACATATCCGGTAGTTGTCATTTCGTAATGTGTAGGTATATTATCAATAGTAGGCTATTAGTTTGTAACCAGTTTGTCATTAGATTAAGAGCAATGCCTGGTCGTGCGGTTAGCGCGCAAAACTGATTATCTCTACGGTCTCGGTTTCATACCTGCTCGATGCCATCCTCAGTGGCAACACAAACTCTCTTTGTAATCTTGTTAAAGATATTTTTGATATGAACTTTGGTTTAGTTTTAAGTCTTAGAGAGACAATGACTATTTTCATGACTCGTAGTCTTGACCTAGTACGCTTGACGACACTCTTACTTAGGACTATCTAGGGCCCAGTTCTAGATTTAGATCTTTGGTAGAAATACTTTGAAAACAGCTTCCATCTCTTAGCTCCTGACTCTGCAGAGTTATCAACTCAAAAGTCTACGGTAGGATCTCAGGAGGAACAACCGATCGGACGTGAATGGCACAACAGATACTGTTAACGCTATTAATTTTGAGCACTTTGAAGGAAACGTGTAAGAGACACGCGAGATGGTGTTCAGAAGTGATCAAACATCTGTAGTCATCAATCTTCTTCTGCTGCATCGAAAATCTAGAACTTTTAGACTTGAGTATAGACTACATTGAACTAGATCTATATTGCCAATAGAAATCTAGACATTCTAGTTTACAATTTCAATTCTAGATCCGGGCGGGAGAGGGTGGTATCAGCAAGACTAGACTTGTGTCTACATTTTAGTTATAAAATATTTCTTTCAGTTTATTGATAAGCTTTGCTCATATTTGTACGTAAATTAATCTAGATTATGCTTTGAAGTACTTCTAGATCAATGAAACTTTCAATATATTAGTAAATTTTAAACATTATTTAACTGCCTTGGTGCTCTTTTTTTAACGGAATCCAGTGCTCCACTGGTACTCTGTAAGAAAGGAATCCAGTGCTAAGCTGGTACTCTGTAGGAAAGGAATCCAGTGCTCCACTGGTACTCTGTAAGAAAGGAATCCAGTGCTAAGCTGGTACTCTGTAAGAAAGGAATCCAGTGCTCCACTGGTACTCTGTAAGAAAGGAATCCAGTGCTCCACTGGTACTCTGTAAGAAAGGAATCCAGTGCTAAGCTGGTACTCTGTAAGAAAGGAATCCAGTGCTCCACTGGTACTCTGTAAGAACGGAATCCAGCGCTCCACTGGTACTCTGTAAGAACGGAATCGAGCATTACACTGGTACTCTGTTAGAACGGAATCCATTGCTAAGCTGGTACTCTATAAGAACGGAATTCATGGCTAAGCTGGTACTCTGCAAGAACGGAATCCAGCGCTCCACTGGTACTCTGTAAGAACGGAATCGAGCATTACACTGGTACTCTGATAGAACGGAATCCATTGCTAAGCTGGTACTCTGTAAGAACGGAATCCATTGCTAAGCTGGTACTCTGCAAGAACGGAATCCAGTGCTAAGCTGGTACTCTGTAAGAACGGAATCCAGTGCTAAGCTGGTACTCTGTAAGAACGGAATCCATTGCTAAGCTGGTATCTGTAAGAACGGAATCGAGCACTCCACTGGTACTCTGTAAGAACGGAATCGAGCACTCCACTGGTACTCTGTAAGAACGGAATCCAGTGCTAAGCTGATATCTGTTAGAACGGAATCGAGCACTCCACTGGTACTCTGTAAGAACTGAATCTAATGCTAAGCTGGTACTCTGTAAGAACGGAATCGAGTGCTGAGCTGGTACTCTATTAGAACTGTAATAACGGAATCGAGCACTCCACTGGTACTCTGTAAGAACGGAATCCAGTGCTAAGCTGGTACTCTGTAAGAACGGAATCCATTGCTAAGCTGGTATCTGTAAGAACGGAATCGAGCACTTCACTGGTACTCTGTAATAACGGAATCGAGCACTCCACTGGTACTCTGTAAGAACGGAATCGAGCACTCCACTGGTACTCTGTAAGAACGGAATCCAGTGCTAAGCTGATATCTGTTAGAACGGAAGTCGCTCTTCTTACAAATGACATTTAGTTTCTTGCTAAAAGGTCTAGAAGTCTCTTCATTGATAAAAGGTTATTTAGTTTGTTTTCAAGTTAAACGCAACGCAAAATGTTTGTTTGAAGTTGTATTTTATTACTTTAATATAGACATTCAAATCCAATCATGGCTTGAATATTCTTTGCCCGTTGGCAGATCCGATGAGCGCCGCCTCTGGGTTTGTTTGTTTTGTTTTGATGACGTAAACTCTCTTAGTCATTTGTTTAAATGAAAGATCGACCTCTCTATTTGATGTTTGACCGTTTGTTGGTTAGCGGTTAGCTAAGTGGGCTAGTGCGTCATGCTGATAATGCGAATAGCGTGGGTTCGATTCCCATGACAAATATATGATGAATTGTTTAGTGAACTAGATTATTTAAACCGTAAACTGTAACTGATATTTTAAAATGACTTGTTATGCCTTCAATAGTTAGCCTTAGCCAGATTACTTGCCTGGGCACCCAGCCCGCCCCTGAATACATCTGGCTTCATTAGGAAGTATTTGAAATGCCCCAGTCACGTGGTTAATGTCATCACTACATTCAATGTTGTTGTGACTTTCTCAATCGAGCTAAAATTAGCATCACCTCATTTCGGGATCACTCATTGTCTTAACTCGTTACTTACCGGAAACAGGGGGAAGAAAGGAGGCCAATCATGCCAAACTGTTCCGTTGTGCCTGTGGAAAGTTGACATTTTAGAAGAGGTTAACAAGTTTCATGATGAGATGTCATTAACATTTGCAACTTTGGTCTTTTTTTTTGTCCACTGGTCTTCTTGTTTTAGTTTTACTTCTGCTTGGCGATACACTCTCATTTCCATAACAATTGAACTGTCAAAGTCACTTAGTATACTTAGAACGTCAATGTGACTAAGTATCCTTAGGATGCCAATGTGGCTAAGTATCCTTAGGATGCCAATGTGGCTAAGTATCCTTAGGATGCCAATGTGACTAAGTATCCTAAGGATGCCAATGTGACTAAGTATCCTTAGGATGCCAATGTGACTAAGTATCCTTAGGATGCAAATGTGACTAAGTATTCTTAGGATGCCAATGTGACGAAGTATCCTTAGAATGCCAATGTGACTAAGTATTCTTAGGATGACAATGTGACTAAGTATCCCAACAACTCTCTTCCTCAACAACTCTTCCCCCCCCCCCCGTAAGACACACACACGTAAAAGCTTAAAATTTCTCAATCTTCCCAACAACCATCTTTTTCTCCCTCAACAATTTCTCTCTCTCTCTTAACAACTCTGTCTCTCTTAACAACTCTCTCTCTCTTAACAACTCTCTCTCTCTCTCTTAACAACTCTGTCTCTCTTAACAACTCTCTCTCTCTCTTAACAACTCTCTCTCTCTTAACAACTCTGTCTCTCTTAACAACTCTCTCTCTCTCTCTCTCTTAACAACTCTCTCTCTCTCGTAACAACTCTGTCTCTCTTAACAACTCTGTCTCTCTCTTAACTACTCTCTCTCTCTCTTAACAACTCTGTCTCTCTTAACAACTCTCTCTCTCTCTCTCTTAACAACTCTCTCTCTCTTAACAACTCTCTTTCTCTCTTAACAACTCTGTCTCTCTTAACAACTCTCTCTCTCTCTCTTAACAACTCTGTCTCTCTTAACAACTCTCTCTCTCTCTTAACAACTCTCTCTCTCTCTTAATAACTCTCTCTCTCTTAACAACTCGCTCTCTCTCTTAACAACTCTGTCTCTCTTAACAACTCTCTCTCTCTCTCTTAACAACTCTCTCTCTCTCTTAACAACTCTCTCTCTTAACAGCTCTGTCTCTCTTAACAACTCTCTCTCTCTCTCTCTTAACAACTCTCTCTCTCTCTTAACAACTCTGTCTCTCTTAACAACTCTCTCTCTCTTAACAACTCTCTCTCTCTCTTAACAACTCTGTCTCTCTTAACAACTCTCTCTCTCTCTTAACAACTCTCTCTCTCTCTTAACAACTCTCTCTCTCTCTTAACAACTCTCTCTCTCTTAACAACTCTCTCTCTCTTAACAACTCTGTCTCTCTTAACAACTCTCTCTTTCTCTTAACAACTCTCTCTCTCTCTCTTAACAACTCTCTCTCTATCTCTTAACAACACTCTCTCTCTTAACAACTCTGTCTCTCTTAACAACTCTCTTTCTCTCTTAACAACTCTGTCTCTCTTAACAACTCTCTCTCTCTCTCTTAACAACTCTCTCTCTTAACAAACTCTCTCTCTCTCTCTCTTAACAACTCTCTCTCTCTCTCTTAACAACTCACTCTCTCTCTTAACAACTCTCTCTCTCTTTCTTAACAACTCACTCTCTCTCTTAACAACTCTCTCTCTCTCTCTCTCTCTTAACAACTCTGTCTCTCTTAACAACTCTCTCTCTCTCTTAACAACGCTGTCTTTCTTAACAACTCTCTCTCTCTTAACAACTCTCTCTCTCTCTTAACAACTCTCTCTCTCTCTTAACAACTCTCTCTCTCTCTTAACAACTTTCTCTCTCTTAACAACTCTCTCTCTCTCTCTCTCTTAACAACTCTCTCTCTCTTAACAACTCACTCTCTCTCTTAACAACTCTCTCTCTCTCTCTTAACAACTCTCTCTCTTAACAATTCTCTCTCTCTCTCTTAACAACCCTCTCTCTCTTAACAACTCTGTCTCTCTTAACAACTCTCTCTCTCTCTCTTAATAACTCTGTCTCTCTTAACAACTCTCTCTCTCTTAACAACTCTCTCTCTCTCTTAACAACTCTCTCTCTCTCTTAACAACTCACTCTCTCTCTTAACAACTCTCTCTCTCTCTCTTAAAAACTCACTCTCTCTCTTAACAACTCTCTCTCTCTCTCTTAATAACTCTGTCTCTCTTAACAACTCTCTCTCTCTCTTAACAACTCTGTCTCTCTTAACAACTCTCTCTCTCTCTCTTAACAACTCTCTCTCTCTTAACAACTCTCTCTCTCTCTTAACAACTCTCTCTCTCTCTCTCTTAACAACTCTCTCTCTCTTAACAACTCTCTCTCTCTCCCTTAACAACTCTCTCTCTCTTAACAACTCTCTCTCTCTCTCTTAACAACTCTCTCTCTCTCTTAACAACTCTCTCTCTCTCTTAACAACTCTCTCTCTCTCTTAACAACTCACTCTCTCTCTTAACAACTCTCTCTCTCTCTCTTAACAACTCTCTCTCTCTTAACAACTCTTTCTCTCTCTTAACAACTCTCTCTCTCTCTCTTAACAACTCTGTCTCTCTTAACAACTCTCTCTCTCTCTCTTAACAACTCTCTCTCTCTCTCTTAACAACTCTCTCTCTCTCTCTTAACAATCTCTCTCTTAACAACTCTCTCTCTCTTAACAATTCTCTCTCTCTCTTAACAACTCTCTCTTTCTCAACAATTCTCTCTCTCTCTCTCTTAACAACTCTCACTCTCTTAACACTTCTCTCTCTCTCTTAACAACCCTCTCTCTCTCTTAACAACTCTCTCTCTCTTAACAATTCTCTCTCAGTCTCTCTCTCTCTTAACAACTCTCTCTCTCTCTCCTCGTGTAATAGAACTCTCTAATTAAGCATGTAAACATGTACAGTATTGTACAATCTATTCTAGTTCTTAATAAATAAGTATTTAAACATGTACAGTCAATTCTAAAACTTTATAAATAAGTATTTAAACATGTACAGTCAATTCTAAAACTTTATAAATAAGTATTTAAACATGTACAGTCAATTCTAAAACTTTATAAATAAGTATTTAAACATGTACAGTCAATTCTAAAACTTTATAAATAAGTATTTAAACATGTACAGTCAATTCTAAAACTTTATAAATAAGTATTTAAACATGTACAGTCAATTCTAAAACTTTATAAATAAGTATTTAAACATGTACAGTCAATTCTAAAACTTTATAAATAAGTATTTAAACATGTACAGTCAATTCTAAAACTTTATAAATAAGTATTTAAACATGTACAGTCAATTCTAAAACTTTATAAATAAGTATTTAAACATGTACAGTCAATTCTAAAACTTTATAAATAAGTATTTAAACATGTACAGTCAATTCTAAAACTTTATAAATAAGTATTTAAACATGTACAGTCAATTCTAAAACTTTATAAATAAGTATTTAAACATGTACAGTCAATTCTAAAACTTTATAAATAAGCATTTAAACATGTACAGTCAATTCTAAAACTCTATAAATAAGTACTTAAACATGTACAGTCTATTCTAGAACTCTATCAATAAGTATTTAAACATGTACAGTCTATTCTGGATCTTTCTAAATACATCCTAGGGGAATGGTCAGATTATTGTGTGAAGACGACCAGTACACTCTCATCTGAGAATCACTTTGTTCCACTCGAAGTAACATCTATAGGAAGCCGAGTTAGTCATAGGACAACCTGACCATTAGAAACACACAAACAAGGGCTGTAACAGAATTGCAAATGAAGCCCATGTTAATTTACCTCCCCCTACTGTATTTCATGGTCATCTTTGACGTAGTGCAGAGCTCAGAGTTGAACGACGTACTGAGCTCATGCAGATGTCCAGTGGACGGACAGAGACGTACATCTTCTGGATAGTCTTAAGCCATTACAAAACAGGAGTTACTCTTCTTCTACTCGTTTAGTCTCTAGTGATACAGTCACACCGTTGTTCAGGCTAGGTTGGCTTTATAGATGGAGTTATCTTACCTTCTAAGCTGCAGACGTTACTTCAGAAGAGAAGATCATTATTAGCCATGTTAATCAGTGACTGCCAAGTCTTTTGTTGTCCTGGCTTATTCAGGCAACCCATTCCATTCTCTAACGGCTTGCTTTCTTGAAGGAGGCATATTCTAATTTAGGGCTTTTTTAAAGCATTTACATTAATATGGGGATGCCTTGATAACTTTTTATGTAGATATTTTGAGTTTGTACTCGGTGTAACTGGTTCACTTTGAATAGCATTAGTTTTTATTTGTTTTATTATTATGTTTGTTGTTGTTACTTTCAGCGATTGTCTTCCAATTCTCTGACTTTTGTTTCTAATCTGTCGGATAAAAAGGTAGTACACGTTATTTCTCCGACACCCAAAAATGTCCACAATAATTTCTTTTACGTGACAACACAAGAATACAAAACAACTAGTAATTCAGCTATCGGTAATTTTTTTTGTTTGATATCTCGAACATGGGAAAGACTTTGTACTTGGCTGAAGTAGTGGTATAAGCTGAATTAGTCCCCTTTATAGGTCGTCGTCTGAGTCTTAGTGAACACAAACATGAAATACGACAAATAGAAACAATACATAACTATACAATCTGCTATTTTCATAAGAACTTCTCTAGCAGAGTAGTTACAATGTCGGTTTGAGAGGGTCATGAGTGGAGAATTCATATCTTTAACCCCATCCTTTTTTTTTTTTTATAAAAATGCTTTTTTTATTGTTCATCCAATTGTTTTAGGCTCAAATGGCGTCTCGCTTTGCTCATTAGTATCTTTGAAAAGTCATCAATTAGTCTTTGGTTTATCCATGTGTTAATCTAGTCTGCATGTTAATTAGTAACTTAAACTCTGCTAATTCATTGGTTTTCCTGTGTTGTTCAGTCAACCTGTTCCGTACTCTAATGGCACTAGGGAAGAAGGAGTACTTGTACGAATTTGTCCAAGCATATAAAATAAGAAATGTGCTTTTATCTTTGTGGCTTTATTTTTTAGGTTGTATTTGAAGTTAGGGTTTCAGTATTTAATGTAGTATTGCTACCTGCATTTTTAAAACATTCAGACTTTCTCACACTGTATCTTTCTTGTATGTTGGTATCTTTCTTGTATGTTGGTATCTTTCTTGTATGCTGATATCATTTTTGTATGTTGATATCTTTCTTGTATGTTGATATCTTTCTTGTATGTTGATATATATCTTGTATGTTGGTATCTTTTTTGTATGCCGATATCTTTTTTGTATGTTGATATCTTTCTTGTATGTTGATATCTTTCTTGTATGTTGATATCTTTTTTGTATGTTGATATATATCTTGTATGCTGATATCTTTTTTGTATGCTGATATCTTTTTTGTATGTTGATATCTTTCTTGTATGTTGATATCTTTCTTGTATGTTGATATCTTTCTTGTATGTTGATATCTTTCTTGTATGTTGATATATATCTTGTATGTTGGTATCTTTTTTGTATGCTGATATCTTTTTTGTATGTTGATATCTTTCTTGTATGTTGATATCTTTCTTGTATGTTGATATCTTTCTTGTATGTTGATATCTTTCTTGTATGTTAGTATCTTTTTTGTATGCTGATATCTTTTTTGTATGTTGATATCTTTCTTGTATGTTGATATCTTTCTTGTATGTTGATGTCTTTCTTGTATGTTGGTATCTTTTTTGTATGCTATCTTTTTGTATGTTGATATCTTTCGTGTATGTTGATATATTTCTTGTATGTTGATATCTTTCTTGTATGTTGATATCTTTTTTGTATGTTGGTATCTTTATGTTGATATCTTTCTTGTATGTTAATTTCTTTCTTTATGTTTCAACTTGTTCGACTACTCCTCATCAAATACAAGCTCGTGATCGATGACGTCACGTGAATCAATAAAACACAAATCAACGAGTTTGTTCATCAATAAGTTTGAATACATTTGAGTGTTATATACAAATGTCCTAAGGGGAGATCTTGTTATATGGCCAAAGATTTTTAGCTTGCGTTTTTTACGATAGTTAGCAGGTCATCAAGGGGTCCAATCGCTGCAATAACCCTGTCTCTAATTTCTTGGTTTGTGATGCGGTCTTTGAATGTGATAACTAGGATCCTTCTGTAGCATCTCAATTCTATTGCAGTCAGCGTCCAAGACTGACAAGCATATAAAATTGTGGCCATGACCAGGGAGCGCATCAGTCTAAGTTTGGTACCAAGGGTAAAGCCTTTGTCTTTCCAGATTATTTTTAGTTTTGGAATAGCTACTGTGGACTTCGGGCCAGTGGGGAAGATAAGCCTTGTTAAGAGAAATGTTTCACTATAAGCATTGTTTTATTGAAAATGTTTCACTATAAGCGTTGTTTTTATTGAAATGTTTCACTACAAGCATTGTTTTATTGAAAATGTTTCACTATAAGCGTTGTTTTTATTGAAATGTTTCACTATAAGGGTTGTTTTTATTGAAATGTTTCACTATAAGGGTTGTTTTTATTGAAATGTTTCACTATAAGCGTTGTTTTTATTGAAATGTTTCACTATAAGGGTTGTTTTCTTGAAATGTTTGACTACTAATCAATAGTTTTGTGAATCAATGTGCCTTTCACTTGAGGGATGGGATTAATGTACTTCCTCATGACCCTCACCGTGTTTCATTCATTGCCGACATTCACCTGACAAGACTTCTTTTTTTTTCTAGGTTTTTGATTTCCAAACAAGAAAAAAAAAACACAGTCATTTTATTTGTGGTTCTAAATTTTACGCACCGCTTCTACCCTCGGTCAAACACAAAACAAAGTTTGTTTTTGTATTGATTGTTTTGGATTTGAAGAGAAACAAAAAGAATCAAGTAGGTAGTCAGTTAGAGAACTGACACTTGAAGATTGAGCCAATGAACTAGTTGAAACTAGTTTGTAGACGGACTTTGGTACAACACTATTCCAAGTCATCCTATAGGGATTTGTGTAGAATAGCACCGCTACAAGTCACACTAGCATTCGTGGAGTTGGGGGAGTTTTATAGTGTTATACTTTCCTGTGTTTCATTGCTTTCCTAACAGTCTATTGTTATACTATTGTTATACTTTCCTGTGTTTCATTGCTTTCCTAACAGTCTATTGTTATACTTTCCTGTGTTTCATTTCTTTCCTAACAGTCTATTGTTATACTTTCCTGTGTTTCATTTCTTTCCTAACAATCTATTGTTATACTTTCCTGTGTTTCATTTCTTTCCTAACAGTCTATTGTTATACTTTCCTCTGTTTCATTTCTTTCCTAACAGTCTATTGTTATACTTTCCTGTGTTTCATTTCTTTCCTAACAGTCTATTGTTATACTTTCCTGTGTTTCATTTCTTTCCTAACAATCTATTGTTATACTTTCCTGTGTTTCATTTCTTTCCTAACAGTCTATTGTTATACTTTCCTGTGTTTCATTTCTTTCCTAACAGTCTATTGTTATACTTTCCTGTGTTTCATTTCTTTCCTAACAGTCTATTGTTATACTTTCCTGTGTTTCATTTCTTTCCTAACAGTCTATTGTTATACTTTCCTGTGTTTCATTTCTTTCCTAACAGTCTATTGTTATACTTTCCTGTGTTTTGTGTTGTTTTCCTATTTACGCTATATCAATTGTTTTCTCTCCCATGCCAACATCGTATTTCCCTTCAGTTATTTCTGTGTACATCTCTCTCGTGTGACTTCTGTAGTCAAGTAGAGTAGTGCTGAGCATCTTCACTCTCTTCATGCAGTCGTGTTACTCAAACTTATGACCTATGTTACTGTGGTATTACTCAAAGTCAGGACCAATGTTACAGTAGTATTACTCAAAGTCATGACCTATGTTACAGTATTGTTACTCAAAGTCAAGACCTATGTTATAGTAGTATTACTCACAAAGTCATGACCTATGTTACAGTAGTGTCACTCAAAGTCATGATCTATGTTACAGTAGTGTTACTCAAAGTCATGACCTATGTTACAGTAGTGTTACTCACAAAGTCATGACCTATGTTACAGTAGTGTTACTCAAAGTCATGACCTATGTTACAGTAGTGTCACTCAAAGTCATGATCTATGTTACAGTAGTGTTACTCAAAGTCATGACCTATGTTACAGTAGTTTTATTCAAAGTCATGATCTATGTTACAGTAGTGTTACTCAAAGTCATGACCTATGTTACAGTAGTTTTACTCAAAGTCATGACCTATGTTACAGTAGTGTTACTCAAAGTCATGACCTATGTTACAGCATTGTTGCACCCATGTCTGTCCTGTGTTCCATTATAGTTAGCATGTCCTCTTTGTTGTAGATAAAGCGACGGATCAAGCTTGAAGGCACTGAACTTGAGGAGTACATGAAGAAGAAATTAGAAAAAGAACAAGAAGCCAGTAGGCTCAAGGACGAGCAGGCTCGAAAGTAAGTTTGTAGGAGACTTCAGGCAATACTTCAGACAATACTTCAGGCAATACTTCAGACAATACTTCAGACAATACTTCAGGCAATACTTCAGCCAATACTTCAGACAATACTTCAGGCAATACTTCAGACATTACTTCAGGCAATACTTCAGACAATACTTCAGACAATTCTTCAGACAATACTTCAGACAATACTTCAGACAATACTTCAGGCAATACTTCAGGCAATACTTCAGGCAATACTTCAGGCAATACTTCAGACAATACTTCAGACAATACTTCAGACAATACTTCAGGCAATACTTCAGACAATACTTCAGACAATACTTCAGACATTACTTCAGGCAATACTTCAGACAATACTTCAGACAATTCTTCAGACAATACTTCAGACAATACTTCAGGCAATACTTCAGGCAATACTTCAGGCAATACTTCAGGCAATACTTCAGACAATACTTCAGACAATACTTCAGGCAATACTTCAGACAAAACTTTAGGCAATACTTCAGACAATACTTTAGACAATACTTCAGGCAATACTTCAGACAATACTTCAGGCAATACTTCAGACAATACTCCATGTTTCTCCTTAGTTCCGACCTATAAGTTCATTGAAGAAGACATTAGTTTACTTGCAATTCACTTAGCTCATATAAGACGTTAGTTCATTTCAAACATTAGTTCAATTTGTTAACTATTAGCTCATGTAAGATATGTGTTCACTCTAGACATTAGCTCACTTGAGACATTTATTCATTTGGGTTATTGGTTTGAGACATTATATTTCACTTGAGACTTAGCTCAATCGAAACATTAGTTCACGGAAGACATTAGTTCACATAAGACATAAGTTCACTTGAGACATGAGCTCTTTCTGCATATTAGTTTGAGACATCAGTTCACTTGAGACATTTACTTTACTTGAGACATCAGTTCATTTGAGACATTAGTTTACTTGATAAATTAGTTTATTTGAATTACTTGATAAATTAGATCCTTTGGGGCATTCAATTGAAGCACTACTTCTTAAGACATATTGTAATCGACAAATTTTTTATATGAAACCATTTTATTTGTGACATTAGTCTACTTGAGACATTAGTTTACTTAAGAATTGGTTTACTTGAGACATTAGTTTACTTTGAGACATTAGTTTACTTAAGAATTAGTTTACTTAAGAATCAGTTTACTTAAGAATTAGTTTACTTAAGAATTAGTTTTACTTGTGACATTAGTTTATTTGAGACATACTTTATTTGAGACATTAGTTTATTTGAGACATTAGTTTATTTGAGACATTAGTTTATTTGAGACATTAGTTTGATTTCCTTGTCTTTCTTGAGCTTATTACATCATCTTTGTAGATGAAACTTGTTGGAATGTGTTCAGTATTAACCCAGTAAAATGTTCCAATCTGGTCTAAGGAATGTGTTCAGTATTAACCCACTACATGTTAAAATCTGGTCTAAGAAATTTGTTCAGTATTAACCCACTGCATGTTCCAATCTGGTCTAAGGGATGTGTTCAGTATTAACCCAGTGACATGTTCCAATCTGGTCTAAGAAATTTGTTCAGTATTAACCCACTGCATGTTCCAATCTGGTCTAAGGAATGTGTTCAGTATTAACCCACTACATGTTCCAATCTGGTCTAAGGAATGTGTTCAATATTAACCCACTGCATGTTCCAATCTGGTCTAAGGAATGTGTTCAGTGTTAACCCACTACATGTTCCAACCTGGTCTAAGGAATGTGTTCAGTATTAACCCACTGCATGTTCCAATCTGGTCTAAAGAATGTGTTCAGTATTAACCCACTGCATGTTCCAATCTGGTCTAAGGAGTGTGTTCAGTATTAACCCAGTGACATGTTCCAATCTGGTCTAAGGAATGTGTTCAGTATTAACCCACTGCATGTTCCAATCTGGTGTAAGGAATGTGTTCAGTATTAACCCACTGCCTGTTCCAATCTGGTCTAAGGAATGTGTTCAGTATTAACCCACTGCATGTTCCAATCTGGTCTAAGGAATGTGTTGAGTATTAACCCACTGCATGTTCCAATCTGGTCTAAGGAATGTGTTCAGTATTAACCCACTGCATGTTCCAATCTGGTCTAAGGAATGTGTTCAGTATTTGTCCCAAGTGTTCATGTACTAAGTCACAATGTTTAGTTCTGTGCTTACAGGGAGAAGGAAGAGATGGAGTCCAGTGACGAAAGTGAAATTGAACTAGAGACAGAAGATCTCTATGGTGGACGGCCTAAAGGCAAACATGATTTGATGATGAAAGCACAGGTCAGTTAAACCCTTGCTTTATCAAGTTGGTCATCTTAACAGTTTGTCCAATATCTAAAAACTGTCTTTACACTTTCAAATGAACCAGGTTGTCCAATATCTAAAAACTGTCTTTACACTTTCAAATGAACCAGGTTGTCCAATATCTAAAAACTGTCTTTACACTTTCAAATGAACCAGGTTGTCCAATATCTAAAAACGGGCTTTACACTTTCAAATGAACCAGGTTGTCCAATATCTAAAAACTGTCTTTACACTTTCAAATGAACCAGGTTGTCCAATATCTAAAAACTGTCTTTACACTTTCAAATGAACCAGGTTGTCCAATATCTAAAAACGGGCTTTACACTTTCAAATGAACCAGGTTGTCCAATATCTAAAAACTGTCTTTACACTTTCAAATGAACCAGGTTGTCCAATATCTAAAAACGGTCTTTACACTTTCAAATGAACCAGGTTGTCCAATATCTAAAAACTGTCTTTACACTTTCAAATGAACCAGGTTGTCCAATATCTAAAAACTGTCTTTACACTTTCAAATGAACCAGGTTGTCCAATATCTAAAAACTGTCTTTACACTTTCAAATGAACCAGGTTGTCCAATATCTAAAAACTGTCTTTACACTTTCAAATGAACCAGGTTGTCCAATATCTAAAAACTGTCTTTACACTTTTAAATGAACCAGGTTGTCCAATATCTAAAAACGGTAGACTAAGACTACAAAAATCCCACCATGATTTTGTTGATATTTAATCCAAAGATTACTACAAGGTATTTCGACCATAAAGTTACCGACATATGTATATGTCATTGGTTTGAAAGTTTGAAATGATTGCTTAAACTTATAAAAGTAAACTTTTACACTCGATTTTTGGCTGTTGCAGTCTGTCTGTCTTTCAATTGCTTTTAGATCTCACAAACTAGAAAAGCTATTGATAATCTGCTTTCATAAACATGTATTTAGGTCCAACGGCTTTTATTATTGTCTTTTGTATGCGAATGCTTTTTTAATTAAATACATAAATGCTGTTTTTTAATATAGAATTATAACATTTAAACAAGGTTACAAAAGACAGTTTGTGTGGAAACACAAACTCAAAATCGGCCCCCGAAGTGGTCCACCCAGGCAGGCTTCAATATTTTCAGAAAGAACATTCGAATGAAATTATATCAAAGACAAATAAGAGATAAGAATGGAGAAAGAAGGTTAACAGATCTTGTGTAGTGCCCCAACGGTCCCGCAGATCAAAGGATAAGTGAAAATGAATGTAAAGTTAGATGTGAACCTGGCTAACTAGTTCCCCTTTCAGACCTTGTGGTCTATAGGGCAGATGATGTAAAGTTCATCTGTTTTTGTGGCCTACGGTTAACGAGGGTGTCAGCCCAACGACCAACCGCCTTTACTTTTCCCCAACTAATGTCAGGTACCCATTAGAGCAGAGTGGACTCAGAGGCGAAAAAGATTCCCGGGACCCCCGGTTCGGAAGCCAAGCGCTTTACTGCTCAGCCACCACGCCTCTCCTGGCCAAACTGATGTCTTATAATTGATCTATGTCTTATAATTGATCTAATTGTTTTGAAAAAGCTCAATCTCTTATTCGAATCCTGAAAAAAAAATTTAAAAAAATTCCTCAATAAAAAAAAAAAAATTCTGAAAAATCAGGTTTACAAGATTGCTATTCGTTTTAAATTAGGTCTAACTTATAATGCATACTAATTAGCTTTTTCTCTTTAAAAAAAACTGCTTGCATAACTGATTTTAAAAATGAGATTTTTCGCTTTCAGAAAAAAAAAAGCCGTTGCAACAGAACTTTGAATGGTCTAAAATATTGTGATGTCAGATTTTCACTATCTTTTCTAGTTTACGAGATCTAAACGGGACAGACGGACAGACATTTCGCACAAAACTAATAGCGTCTTCTCCCCTTTCGGGAGCCGCTAAAAACAGTACGTAACTACTATGAATCGTAAAGTATATATATATATTTGATATAGTACGTTTTGTTACTACACTATCTCTATCCAAGTCACTCCTTCATGGAACCTGGGGGAATAATCGCTCTATAAAAATAAAGAATATTTAACCCACTTTAATGTTCTGCTCTAAAAGTTCTACTTGTTATTTATCTTACAGTGCTAGACAATCCTTAGTACAAGTTCTATAAAGGAGGTTTTTATTTTTAAATATCTTTTTATTGGTTTTCTTGTTTGTCCCCTAATAATGAACACACATTGAACTAATAGCGATACATTGCTCTAAAGGCCAGTAGACAAGATTTATGTCATATGTCTGAATCTATAGCCTAGCTAAGTGTCTCCTAAAGTCTACTTAACATCAGATGACGTCAACTACCACATTTTAAGTGACTCTACTGGGAACAGGAGGGAAACACTTCTCATAAAAATTGGATAAGGAGTTATCCCCCTTAGTTAAATCTGGACACATTAAAGCCAATGGCCTCTAGTCTGTTACTACACTCGTACTGTCTCCTGCTAGCCTTGTGCGTACAAATCCAGACTTTCAAACTTTTATTTCAGTTTTTTAGCAGCCCCCGTTAGGAGGAAGGCCTCTATTAGTTTGATCGAGAAAAGCGATTGTAATAGAATTTCTACGTTGCTCTGTGCAATGGCTAGTTACATCTGTCAGCTCTCTTTTGATATGAATTATGCAAGACTTATCCGCCGCCCCATAAAGATGCGCCACTTTTAAAATCCTAGGTAAAAGTAAGGCAAGTGTTTTTAGTTGCATTTATACTCACTAAGGACGCGGGATACACATTTGAGACCAAAAGAAAATCCGCTGCCGAGGACAGACGCAGACGGCGAAATGAAAATCTAAATCGACCACCTGCGGACAATGGTTATGCCTCCCCTGGGTGTGGCAAAATATGTAGGTCAC